>CM046892.1:1000109-1058463 GCA_025688845.1 Cucumis hystrix | reverse complement strand
AGCCGCCGGCCGCCCCACCTAACCCCTCCTCTTTTCCGTCCGTCCGGAGAAGCCCAGGTAGTCGCAACCTCACCGTCGTGCGTCCGCAGCCGCAGCCGTTCGTCCCAGCCGCAGCCGTCCGCCCAGATCCCCTCGGTTCCGACGTCCGACGAACCCAGTCGGGTCTCCCCTTCTCCGTTCACCTGAAGACGAAGCCAGCCGCGACGTTCGCCTGCCAGCCGAAACCGGCCGAAAACCCCCCTCCTCAGATCCGTTCTTCGCGCGCCGGGTTCGTGAACTCCAACCGCCGCGCGTCCCCTCCTCTATTCCGACCGTCCGACGAAACCCAGCTGCACGCCTCTGTCTCCTTCCAGCCGCGGATTCAAAAACCATTTTACTCCGGTTTGCTTGCACAATCTTGTTCGTTTAGGTTCGATTGCCGCTGCCTCTATTTTTTATTAGAACGATCGAAGTTTGTTGGTAAAGATTTAAGTTATGGATTTTAGTTATTTCAAAACAAAATTCAAGTTATTGGTGGAATTAATTGTTGACTGTTGTTCGATCTTAGGTTGAAGGTAACACATAATATCCTTGGGTCCACAACAAATATTGGATTTAGTTGGAGCTCGTTGCGCAAATAGTTGGGTAAGTGTGAGAAATCACATTGAATTGATGTTAAGTGGGTGGTGTGTTGGATAAAATACTGAGTACTTATCTTGATGGTTAGGTTTGTTGTTCGTGGACCTTGGTGCAGATAAGGAGCTTACCCAACGCTAAGGTAAGGGACTTTCTACTGGACTCAATAACAAGAACTAAGGCGTATTGAATATATGAACTGAAATGTTATGTCTGGACTGAGTCGGGATGACGGTTATGCTGTGTGTTTGGGTGTGGACTGAAAGTTTAATGTATATTGTGCTTGACTGAATGAAATTTATATATGTATGTATGGATTGACGTGGACTTGTTGTCTAGCGTATGTTGTGACTGCTGGGCTATTTATGTGGTTGACTGATGTAGTGATATGTTTCGACTGTCCTTGGGTGAAATTTGGATAATATGGTTGTTTGAGGTTAAAGGGGGAGCTTATGTGATAAGGAAATTTGACTGTATTGAGAATGATTTTTAAGATGTTTAGAATGGACTGAGGGGATAAATTATTAGTTTCCTAGTGGATAGTTACCCTGCGGGTGTCCTTCGGGATCATCCCCTTTATGTGCATTCTTCGGGAGCACTAGACTGATATGTGCATCCTTCGGGAGCACTAGACTGATATGTGCATCCTACAGGATCACAAGACTGTGATTGTGCAGGGTACACCATAGGATGCTAATAATTTATTTTCCCCTAACGGGACCAGTAGTGGGTCTCTTACTGAGTATATTAATACTCACCCTTTTTATGTTTAACTTTTCAGGCAAAGGTAACACGAGGGGCAGACCGAAGAGGGACAAGAAGGACTCGTGAATTGCCATAGGGGACTGTCTTTAAACTACTTCCGCTAACGATTTGAAAATATTTTGATTTAACCAAGTCTACAAATAGTTAAATTTTTTGTAAACAGCATTTGAAATTTTGAATTTTGGAAATAGGGCCCGATTAAAATTTCCCTTCGTTTTCTTACGGTTTCAACTGAATCTTGCTATGTCTTTTGTCAACAAACGGTTTTAAGTAAACGTAACGACTTAGACAAGGTCGAAAAGTCTGGGTCGTCACATATACTCAATCTAAAAAGAAATTCAGAATTGATTTTCGAAATGCTTAGAATTATTTTTACACTTGACAAATCAATTAAAAACATATCCTAACTAGCAAGAGGTACAAAGTTGGTTGAAATTAGAAATTCAAATGTATAATAGGCAAAGAGATAGAGATTTGGAAATTAGGTACCTGAAAATGGAAGAAGTAAACTCCTCATGAATTTATAGGATAAAGCTTAAGAAAGAGTTGTAATTTTTACGTATATATATATAAGTTTTCTATTTTAATTTATTATTAATACTATGTGGTATGAAATTGGGTACATGGGGAAGTGGAGGGGACGAAGTGAATATTTAGGAACTTTTGAGTTCAACCCTAATTGCATATGATTTGCATGTAAGAGATACACGTGGCAGCTGATGTGAGAGAGGCTTCTCAATTCTCATATCTCTCTCTCTCTCTATATATATAAAATGTTAAATGCTCATTTGTGTGCGGAACAATGAACTGTGATGATAAAACTATTCTTCAACTCTACATCATATTGTCCACATATGCATTTACATAGAATTGCCTAAATTATACAAAAAAAATACCTTCAAATTTTGTAAGTTTTATTAAACATTTCAAAACTTCCCATTATTACACACTTATCTTTTAAAAGTTTAAACAATAACCTAAAATTTTGTATGAGGAGTTACGTTCAAAAATATTGTTAGAGTTAGTTTCACTACATGTTTGAAATAATTACATGTACGAAAGCTAACCAAAAAAAAAAAAAAATACTACAATAGACATTTTTTTATAGCTTTTTCTAAAGGTCTCGATAACCTATCTATAATTATACTATATATAAAAGAATGGAAGTAGAGAAACTTTTTAGTCTCATTTTACTCTTACATTTAAATATCTCATTCTTCTTTTTTTTCATTCACATTCACAAGTCACAAAAAAATGTCAAGAGTAAAGAATAAATCAAATCATGGTTTTTTGTTCTCTTCTAATTTTTTTCTTTCTTTTTTTGTTGTTGTTTATTTTTTTTATATAGAAGTATGTTGGCGTATATTCCTTCATTTATAGGTTTCTTTTTAGTACTTTGGGGATAGCTGAACCACTAACTTCATGGTTGACATATACATATGTCCATGCTTTTTATGTTTAAATCATATAATACTGAGATTTTTTTAATAGAACCATGGGATTGCTCATATTATTTTCTTCATTTATTTTTTATTATTAAAGTTATTTTATTAAGGAAATAGTGGAGTGACTTATACTTTGATTTTGTTAAAACAATGTAAATATTGTTGAAATTTATTAAGTACACATAAGGGTAATAAAATGTGTAAAGCAATAAATATTAAAGTTTTTTCTTTAATTTTTTACCTACAAAATCATTAAAAAAGATTATGATTTCACATTTATAATTTCATAATTTCAAAAGAAATATGGTTTTTTTTTTTTTTTTTTTTTTGATGTTTTACCCTTTCATTATAACTTTTTTTAGTCTTGTTTTACTAGCAATTTTGTTATATTCACATAGCTAGATTTAATGTTTGTGGTCATTTTAACATTCAACAAGATAGAAATTTTGATTCCATAACTTATATTAGTTGATGTTCTATGTTATTAAGACCATAATGTAACTTTTCCATCTTCCATAACTAATATTACATAATATATGATATATGTTATTACACAATTAACAACCTTACTATCTTCCATTTTATTTGGATATATATAGATTAAATTTTAAAAAAAGTAGTCTCAAGCCTTTGTGTATATTTATTTTTTAATAAAAATGTAAAAAAAAATTCATGATAATGTATGATTGAAATTTAAATTAATTATGGATAAATATAACAAACTTTTGAGTATTTATCAAATATGATCCGACATTAATTAAGTTATTCAAGTACTAATTAATGATTTACCTAATGACATTTTTTAGAAAAAAAATGTAATGACCCAACTTTCCTATAAGTTGAGGTCATTAATATGAAAATAAGTATAGTTTTTTTTTTCTTTCAAGAAATTAATTTATAAGTTGAGGAAAAACTTTAAATAATAAAAAATAAATAAGTAATTAAAGTGATAAATCAAAATACTAGTTCGGGCCCATAAAACAAGAGAAATACATAAAATAATTGAACCGAAGTTCTGAAATAAAATAAAAATATAATTACTGAAATATAACTTCTAAAAAACTGAACTATTCCCTATGGCGATCCACGGTCACTTCTTATCATTCGCCAGCTTGCCCTTGCCTCTCCCCTTACATGAAAGTTTAACATTAAAAAGAGTGAGTATAAATTTATACTTAGTAAGAGTCGCATATTTAGTCTCACTATGTGTTGTTAGTCTCTTTGTTAGAGTCCTGTAATAAAGTACCACGCGCTATGGTGCTCCCGAACGCACACTATCCAGCAGTCCCACCGGGACTGAACTGGGCTCTCGGTGGCACCGAAGGAATCACCCTAAAGGAGAGTCGGGCTGTAAGTGATCCAGTCGAATCACGTCTCAATAGCTACACAGACATATATAGGGGAGGACCTTGATGGACCCCTCGTGGTACGACTCTAACCGGCAGACCAACAGAACACTATAGGCTATACATGCTCAACATAACACCAATAACTTGGCTCAAACACACATAACTAAAAAATAACGTATCATCATATCATACACCAATGGTGTTGCATCTCAATCAAAGGGTTACCGAAGTAACCAAATGGTCATATTTCATCTCAGTTATACTGAAGAGCACACAATATACAAGATATACATGCAGCTTTAAAGGAATATAGGGAAAAATCCCTTACCTGGATATTTGCTACAATATGATAATTCACTGGTTGACAATCGGCTCGGGCGCGCGGCTTGTAGAGGGGAAGAATGCATTCGGCTTGGATCAATGAAGACGGCTCACGCGGCTCGGTGAAGGGACAACGCAGCTCGGACTGACGAAAATGGCCCATGCGGCTCGATGACAGAGACGTCGGCTCGCGTCTCAACTGGAACGAAAGGCTCGGCCGGAGGGACGCTGAGGCTACACTAATGTGGATGGGAGGCGACTGCCGATGACGCTGTGCGATGAAAAGCTACTGCTAGCGGAGGCTTTCACGGAGGAGAAGCGACCCAGATTTTGGATGGTTAAGAAGGCGGGGACGGAGGCGACGGGACTGGGGGCTCGACGTTGAACGAGTTCGATGGAAACAGAGGCTGATGTAGATAGAGACTTCGTTGGCAAGGAAGGACGGCGAACGGAGATGGTGTCGGCGAGAAGAACGGTAGGCGGCGTCTAGGGTTCTTTGGATGAAGGAGAAGGTGAACAGTAACTATGGCACGCATCCCGAGTGGGTATTTAAATATATAAAATACTAATAATAATAATAATAATAATACTATTATTATTATTATTATTTAATTTCCCCCAACTAACTCATCTTTTCCTTCATCCCTCCCTATTCCTATTTAATTTTCCCTCTCTCTTCATTAATAACCCTTCTATCACCTTTTTTATATTTTTCCTTAATAATTATATCATTCCATAATATAATTATTCTTACTCCTCCATAACTTTCTACATACACATATCAATATTTACTCATAATACTTCCAACTTTACAAATTTAATTCACCAACCATAAATTCAAAACCAAATTTTAACAATAGAATTCCAATTTTTTTAAAAAATTAACCACACATCTTTCCAAAACACTTAATCTCCACAATTTAAAACAATTTCACAAATAACACCCAAAATTAAACAAAATAAAATGATAATAAAATAACCTAATAGTTTTGGGGTGTTACAATATTCCCTCCTTTGAGAACCTTTCGTCCTCGAAAGTTTTTTTTTTTTAATCCTCAAATAACTCTGGATAATGCGCTCTCATGTCGTCCTCTCTCTCTCAAGTAGCTTCCTCAACCTCGTGGTTTCGTCATAGAACCTTAACCAAAGCAATTCCTCTGTTACGAAGCAGTTTAACCTCCCTTGCCAAAATCTCAACTGGCTACTCCTCATAGCTCAAGTTCTCATTAATTTGTAATGGCTCATAATCAACTATATGTGAGGGATCTGCTACATACTTCCTCAGGATGGAGACATGAAACACATCGTGAACTGCAGATAATAATGGAGGCAAAGCCAGACGATAAGCTACAGGGCCAATCCTCTCAAGAATCTCAAATGGCCCTACAAAACGTAGACTCAACTTCCCCTTCTTCTCAAACCTCAGAACACCCTTCATAGGTGCTACCTTCAGAAAAACCATGTCCCCCACGTCAAACTCAAGATCCCTACGTCGTTCATCAGCATAACTCTTCTGTCTGCTTTGTGCTGTCAACATGCGAGCTCTAATCTTCTGTATGGCTTCGTTGGTGGTCTAAACTATTTCAGGACCTAACATCCGCTGCTCACCAACTTCACCCCAACATATGGGGGATCTACAACTCTTACCATACAACGCTTCAAACGGTGCCATGCCAATAGTAGTCTGGTAGCTATTGTTGTAGGCGAACTCCATCAAGTGCAAATGGGAGTCCCAACTCCCTGAGAACTCCAACACACAAGCTCGCAGCATATCCTCCAGAATTTGATTCAAACGCTCTATCTGACCATCAGTTTGAGGATGAAAAGCTGTACTGAAGTCCAATCTCGTGCCCATGGCAGCCTGAAGTCTCTTCCATAACTTGGAGGTAAAACGGGCATCTCTGTCGGAAACTATGGACACTGGTACCCCATGCAACCTTACTACTTTCGTCATATACAATTGTGCCCACTTACTGGCAGTATAAGTGGATTTTCCTGGAACGAAATGCTCTGATTTCGTGAGCCTGTCCACAACAACCCATATCACTGTATAACCCTTCAGGGTCCTAGGCAGTCCAGAAATGAAGTCCATAGATACATTCTCCCACTTCCACTCTGGCACACCCAAGGGTTGTAACAAACCTGCTGGCTTCCGTCTTGGTGCCTTCACCTGCTGGCATACCAGACATTTACTAACAAAATCTGCCACCTCTCTCTTCATATTTCTCCACCAGTAAACTCGCTTCAAATCCTGGTACATTTTTGTACTGCCTGGATGCATAGAAAATGGAGAACTATGGGCCTCGGTCAACAACTCGGTCTTAACTACGCTATCTGCTGGCACACATAACCGTTTGTCAAACATGAGTCCCTCATCAGTGGATATAGAGAACTCCTCAACTTGACCTGCTTCTACTAAGCGGCGCTTATCCACCAAATAAGGGTCAGTAAGCTGGCCATTAATAATTCTCTGCCTCAAAGTTGGCTGCACTGACAACTGAGCTAACTGCCCCTACTGAAACTGCAATCTCAGCTCTCTCAAGGTCTCTATGCAAATGAACCTGCCTAGTAATGAGTGCTGCAGAATGTGATACCTTCCTGCTAAGAGCATCGGCTACCACATTCGCCTTACCTGGGTGGTATAAAATCTCACAGTCATAGTCTTTAACCAATTCGAGCCATCTTCGCTGCCTCATATTCAACTCCTTCTGAGTGAAGAAGTACTTCAAGCTCTTGTGGTCAGTGAAGATCTGAATCTTCTCACCGTATAAATAGTGCCTCCAAATCTTCAGTGCAAACACTACTGCTGCCAACTCTAAATCATGTGTAGGGTAGTTTTGCTCATGATTCTTCAACTGATGGGAAGCATAAGCAACCACCCTACCTTGCTGCATCAAAACACAACCCAATCCTTTCTTAGAGGCATCACTGTATATCACATAATTACTAGATCCATCTGGCACTGTAAGGACTGGTGCACTAACGAGTTTCTGCTTGAGATCTTGGAAACTGCTCTCACACGCTGGACTCCAAACAAAAGGAGTCCCCTTTCTGGTTAGTTGGGTCAAAGGACTAGCCATACAAGAGAATCCTTCCACGAACCTCCTGTAATAACCTGCTAAACCCAGAAAACTTCGAACTTCACTAACTGTAGAAGGTCGAGGCCAATTGGTAAAGACTTCGATCTTCACTGGGTCCACAGAAACTCCCTCACTGGATACTACATGACCAAGGAAAGACACCTGCTTCAGCCAGAACTCGCACTTAGAAAACTTGACATACAACTTATTGGCTCGAAGGGTCTCCAACACCTGATGCAAATGCTCCTCATGCTCAGCCTCTGTCTTGAAGTAAACTAAGATGTCATCAATAAAAACTATCACAGAAATGTCTAAGAAATCCTTAAACACCCTGTTCATTAATTCCATGAAAGCAGCAGGAGCATTTGTCAAGCCAAAGGACATTACAATAAACTCATAATGTCCATAAGGAGAACGAAAGGCCGTCTTAGATATATCATTGTCCCTAATCCTCAACTGGTGATATCCTGAACGTAAATCGATCTTAGAGAACACAGTGGCCCCCTGCAGCTGATCAAATAGGTCCTCGATTCTGGGCAACGGATATTTGTTCTTGACTGTCACCTTATTAAGCTCTCTATAGTCAATGCAAAGACGCATCAACCCATCTTTCTTCTTCACAAACAACACTGGTGCTCCCCAAGGTGACACACTAGGTCGAATAAAACCTTTGTCCAGCAGCTCCTGCAACTGGACCTTCAGCTCTTTCAGTTCCACTGGTGCCATTCTGTAAGGGGCTCTCGATATGGGACCGGTACCTGGTTCGAGCTCTATGGCGAAATCAACCTCTCGACGGGGCGGAAGTCTTGGAAGCTCCTCTGGAAAAACATCGGGATATTCCCTTACTACTGGCTCGGATGATAAAGATACTTTAGGCCCTCTGGTGTCCACAACACTAGCTAAGATACTCCAAGTACCCTGATCGAGCAGCTTACTAGCCTTCATGGCTGAGATAACTTTGGGTAGAACCACAGTCCCAGCCCCTTTATACTTAAAACTAGTTGCCTCGGGAGGGTTAAAAACTACCTCCTTGCGAAAACAATCTATGCTTGCATGGTTAGCAGATAGCCAATCCATGCCTAATATTACATCAAAATCTCGCATGTCCAATACTAATAAAGTTACATCTAAAAACGTGCTTTGCTACTTCTATCTGACATGCTTTTATCTTTTCACTCGACAACAAAATTTCTCCAGATGGAGTAGAAACGGACAACGGGTAACTCAAAGGTTCTACTTCTAGATTCACATGCTGTACAAATACTGAGGATATAAAAGAATGAGAGGACCCAGAGTCAAATAATACTAAAGCAAAGTGTCCTAAGATTGGGAGTGTACCTATCACCACTGTGCCAGCTCTCTCGGCCTCTTGCCTATTAGTGGCAAAAACTCTCCCCTGACGGGTTGGGGAAGTTTGGTTTCCAACAACACCGTATGATTTCTGAGGGCACTTATCAGCTAGATGCCTAGGTTGCCTGCACTTGTAACATACTCCACTCCCCGCTAGGCAACGACCCGAGTGAGGTCTTCCACAATTTGAACACATGGTTAATACCCTCAAGGTTTGGCCTGCCTGAGTCGCTTGCTGTCGATGCCGGTGGAACAACCTATCTGATCTCGAATTCCTGTGTGGTGCTACTATAGGTTGCTGCTCAGACTTCCGTTTCTGTCCTGAAGTTGGTCCCTTCTCTGCAACCTTGGCCAACACCGTCCTCTCATGCAAACTCAGGTCTACTGCCATGCGCAGCGCATCAGCCTGGGTGGTTGGTCTAAGGACGCGAACGAAACCCTGGATCTCTGACTTGAGACCTCTGACGAACTTGTCAGCTCTCTCAGTCTCGGTTCTCACTAAATCGGGTGCAAACCGGGATAACGCATTGAACTCTTGATCATACTCTTCCACCGTCATGTTGCCTTGCTCTAGTTTTAGGAACTCCTGGCACTTGGCCTCTCTCACTGTGGCGGAGAAGAATTTGGCATAAAAGTTCTCCTCTAGGTGATCTTACTTATATCTCCACCCAACATCCTCTCTGTGGACTCCCACCAGCCTCTGCCTCTGCCAATCAGTAAGTACACAGCGCACAGAACCTTCTGGTCATTGGGGCACTTCATATACTGAAAGATGGTTTCCACTGAACTCAATCACATCTGTGCCTTGGTGAGGTCTGCTAAAGATCCATCGAAAGTTTGAGGGTTATACTTCCCGAAGTCCCTCAGGTGCTTGGCTTCGGCTGAAAGCATGTCTGGTAAGTGTTGGGCTACAACCGGGGCTGAACTCCTGTGGCTGGTATTTGAACACCTGCAGTCGGTGCCTGAATAGGAGCTGTCTGGGTCTGTGGGGCCAGCTGTCTTTGTGCCATCACTTCCAACAATAGGTCTCTGTACCTTTGCTCCATAGCAGCAAGGTCTGCTTGAGTGACAGGTGCAGTAGGGTCGACAGCTTGTACAGTTGGCTGTTCCCCGCGCAGTCCTCCAGGCTGTCCCTCAGGCTGGTTACGTCCAACTCCTGTGCCTCCTCTACCACCTCTACGAACACTTCTACCTGGCGGCATTTTTCCTAAATTCTACCATTAAAAGTCTTTTACTACGAATTCATTCATAACATACTCACTTATTTATCTAGTTTAATTCAGACAAGGTCATATGCACAATCTTAAATTATATCTTAATACGTACCTGACGAGTGACGAAGGACCGTATTGACAATAGGGACAAAATCAACGACTTACATTGTAAGTCAGTCTACAGAACCTAAAACTGGGCTCTAATACCAACTGTAATGACCCAACTTTCCTATAAGTTGAGGTCATTAATATGAAAATAAGTATAGTTTTTTTTTTTCAAGAAATTAATTTATAAGTTGAGGAAAAACTTTAAATATTAAAAAATAAATAAGTAATTAAAATGATAAATCGAAATACTAGTTCTGGCCATAAAACAAGAGAAATACATAAAATAATTGAACCGAAGTTCAAAAATAAACCAAAAATATAATTACTGAAATATAAATGCGGAAAAACTGAACTATTCCCTATGGCGATCCACGGTCACTTCTTATCATTCGCCAGCTTGCCCTTGCCTCTCCCCTTACCTGAAAGTTTAACATTAAAAAGAGTGAGTATAAATTTATACTCAGTAAGAGTCCCATATTTAGTCTCACTATGTGTTGTTAGTCTCTTTGTTAGAGTCCTGTAATAAAGTACCACGCGCTATGGTGCTCCCGAACGCACACTATCCAGCAGTCCCACCGGGACTGAACTGGGCTCTCGGTGGCCCCGAAGGAATCACCCTAAAGGAGAGTCGGGCTGTAAGTGATCCAGTCGAATCACGTCTCAATAGCTACACAAACATATATAGGGGAGGACCTTGATGGACCCCTCGTGGTACGACTCTAACCGGCAGACCAACAGAACACTATAGGCTATACATGCTCAACATAACACCAATAACTTGGCTCAAACACACATAACTAAAAAATAACGTATCATCATATCATACACCAATGGTGTTGCATCTCAATCAAAGGGTTACCGAAGTAACCAAATGGTCATATTTCATCTCAGTTATACTGAAGAGCACACAATATACAAGATATACATGCAGCTTTAAAGGAATATAGGGAAAAATCCCTTACCTGGATATTTGCTACAATATGATAATTCACTGGTTGACAATCAGGTTCTCCCAATACTCAATCCTAACCACCAGTAAAAATTTAAAATCAATAATTTTGTTAACTAACACCCTACTGTTTAATTAGTAACCAAGCTTATCCAACTTACCCCAAGATTACGGTTGAATCCAACACAACCTTAATTGGGAATAATTCACAGTCTCAATTCCTCAAGTTATGCTTGAACCTTCAAGCAACATAAATCAATTTAAATCCATACTTAACTTATTTAGGACAAAGTAGGTAATTAATGGGTGTACCAACCCAATCAATATTAACCAAACTCACCAAAGTGACTCCAAAACAAGGAACAGCTCGGCAGGGCAGTCGGCTCGGGCGCCCAGCTTGTAGAGGGGAAGAATGCGTTCGGCTCGGATCAATGAAGACGGCTCACGCGGCTCGGTGAAGGGACAACGCGGCTCGGACTGACAAAAACGACCCACACGACTTGGTGACAGAGACATCGGCTCCCTTCTCAACTGGAACGAAAGGCTCAGCCGGAGGGACGCGGAGGCTACACTAATGTGGATGGTAGGCGACTGTCGATGACGCTGTGCGATGAAAAGCTACGGCCAGCGGAGGCTTTCAAGGAGGAGAAGCGGCCCAGTTTCGGATGGTTAAGAAGGCGGGGACGGAGGCGACGGGACTGACGGCTCGGCGTTGAATGAGTTCGATGGAAACAGAGGCTGATGTAGATAGAGACTTCGTTGGCAAGGAAGGACAGCGAACGGAGATGGTGTCGACGAGAAGAACGGTAGGCGGCGGCTAGGGTTCTTTGGATGAAGGAGAAGGTGAACAGTAATTATGGCACGCATCCCGAGTTGGTATTTAAATATATAAAATACTAATAATAATAATAATAATAATACTATTATTATTATTATTATTTAATTTCCCCCAACTAATTCATCTTTTCCTTCATCCCTCCCTATTCCTATTTAATTTTCCCTCTCTCTTCATTAATAACCCTTCTATCACCTTTTTTATATTTTTCCTTAATAATTATATCATTCCATAATATAATTATTCTTACTCCTCCATAACTTTCTACGTACACATATCAATATTTACTCATAATACTTCCAACTTTACAAATTTAATTCACCAACCATAAATTCAAAACCAAATTTTAACAATAGAATTCCAATTTTTTTAAAAAATTAACCACACATCTTTCCAAAACACTTAATCTCCACAATTTAAAACAATTTCACAAATAACACCCAAAAAAAATGATAATAAAATAACCTAATAGTTTTGGGGTGTTACAAAAAAATTATGATATTTTATTGAATCCTTTGTTTTTATAGTAATGGTGCATGTAGGCCTACATGATTGAAATATTCAATTTCGCATTTGCATTGAAAACAAGTACACTTTTATTTCAAATTATAATTAATATAAAAATTAATTTTTGAGATAGTATATTATAATATTTTTAAATTTACTTTTCATTTTTCACTAATTACGATGTGAATATAAAAATAATATAAATATGAAAATATTGAAAGGACTGTATTCCAATTATATAAAGTTAAGTTAAACTATAATTTTTTCGTGTGTGATTTTTGTTTACTAGTGTTATTAAAAGCCAGAGACTTTATAGTGTTTTACTGAAGCTATAATGAATGTTATTATAGAGTATGAAGATATAGCTTGTATATGCTGCTATAAAAATAAATTATATTGATTTTTATTAAAACGATAATATGTTTATATAGCTAAAATAATGTGCTCCGTTTAACATACAATAACATTTTTTCCAATGTTATAATATAGTATTTATAGTTGCAATTGTATGTTATAGTAATGCTATTAAAGAGGTTTTTTTTAAGAAATAGAAGAAAGTGTGAAAATATTTACACCATATTGAACAATTTTAAAAAAGGAAAAAGTTCACATGCTCATAACGTAAAATAACAAAAATACCTCGTGATTAATCAGCCACACACGCGTGAAAAATTGATTTTATACCAAGTTTAAACGATCTCTTAACAACGATTACTTATTAGCAACGATTACTTAGCAACGATCTCTTAGCAAAGATCTCGTAGCAAATCTAAACGATCTTGTACTCTTGTACTAAGTGTAAACAATCTTGTACTCTTGAACCAAGTCTAAACGATCTTGTACCCTTTTACCTAGTCTAAACGATCTCGTAGCAAGTCTAAACGATCTTGTACCCTTGTACCTAGTCTAAAAGATCTTGTACCCAGTCTATTTGGGATAAACAACTGATCGTTTAGATATTGGTATACGATTGTTTAGATCATGTATACCAATATCATTTAGATATTGTACCAAGAAGAAAAACGAAAGAACATGAGAAATAAAGAAGAAGAAAAAAATTCTGGAAGAGGAAATGAAAAAGATGGTAAATATTTACATAAATAACCATAATATTATAAAATGAAGAACAAGTAATAATACGAAGAAATTAATTATATGAAGAGGAGATAGTGCAAAGAAGAAGAAGAAAAAAAAGTGAAAAATCATCAGCATTATTCAAGGGCAAACCTGAAATTTATGAAAATATCATGGGTTTTATTATTTTGTTACACGAGTCGTAAATATTTTAGTGTTTTGTTATATTTATGAAAATTAACCCCAATTATGAAAATACTTATAATATATTCTTTTGATAGCATTTCATTTTTGCTATAATTGACGGCTAAGAAAGAGAACTTTTTTCTCAAAAATAATTTTTGAATTAATTTGCTTTTGATAAATTTTAGTTCGAGCACTCAATTTTAGTTAAATCTACACACATACTTTATGGCAAGTCAAAACATTCATAACTTTCATTCAATTAACATTGCAAAATAAAGTATTCAATAATTTCCTGAAATAAAGTTATTGTCTAAATAATACAAAGGTAGATAAAGTATTTAGTGGATGTATCTAAGTTAATCCTCAAAATACAAACAAAATTTATCAAATGTTGAAGATTATATTATCATGTGACTATGATATCATCATTGGTTATTTTTTCCTTAATGAGGTACCATTTCATTCACCTACATATATAAATTTATAAAATATATATAAATGTATGATTTTGTAGACACCAATAATAGTGGATATTAAGGAAATATATATAGAAGCTTCATAAATGTCGATAAATTATAAGGTTAGAAAATAACATACCAATGATTAGTTTATCAGATGACCATGCAACTGTACTGCCTAAAGCTTTTTCAATATGTACATGTCATTTCTGATGTTGGCCTCTACAAATATGCATTGGATTTTTTTGATACATCAACCCATACTTGAATTGCATGTGGACCAATAGGAATATGATGAACAAGAGTAGTTGGATCATTAGAAGACCATCGTCCTTTTGCAACAATCTCTCTTGAGCCACACCAATCTAATAACTTGCACTTTATTTGACTATTGTTCTTGATACTCCATCAAAAGAAAAATGTGAGATAATAGAATAAGAAAATAATGAGATCAAAATGATTTTCATCCCATTATAAATAAATTTACCGATGGAGGAGATATTAGACAAGTTGGAGGAATATTTGTTGGCTTAGGTGCACACTTATAATAGCATATGAAAGTTCCTCACTTTAGTTCAACCTATGATAATTTCATATGAAACCCAAAATAAAAAGTTAACTTGTATTAAAAAAAAATTTAATGCAAGTCACTCAAAGAAAAAAGACTACCGGTTTCTTTATATAAATGAAATAATTGCTTTCATTTTTTATATAACTTGAAATAATTGCTTTCATTTTTTATCATTTCATCTTTTATTGCTTTCATTTATATCATTTCCTCCTTCATCTTCAAATATTTTTTTTCAAGAAACTTATAATGTGATCTTGTTGAGACAAAAAAGATAGTTTTAAACGAGTCACTCCAAACTCAAATCTTCTTACATGACCACAGTCAAGACTAAAATTGGAACTCAAAGCATCATCAACTATATTAGTTATTGGTTTAGTCTCGATTTGACAGTTCCGGGCACACTTTCCACCTTCTTTCTTCAACCCCTTTCTTCTGTAGCAACTCTGATTCATGAAAGGACTCGTCCGCTCCGCTCCGTGGGCTGAATAAGGAAAAAGCACCTAACCCTAGGCTGGACCTCCTTCCTATATGGGGAATGAAAGAAGCTAAAAATGAATCTGGGAGAGGAGGGTCAAAATTAACCGAAGTAGGACCTTCCATAATTAACTGAAGGAGGACTTTCCGCCTAGAAAAAAAAGAGGGCAAGCAGACAAATGCCCAAATAAAAGAGACGCAATCAATGAACATCCATAAATCAAGGTTCAAATAATTTGACAGCCCAAAACTCATGAATTGACATCTTTGCCCGCCGAATGGGAACTTCAAGTTTTTGAAGTAGGATCAGAGGCAGATTTTCGGGCGGGGTCAATTTGTTCAATGTGCACCTGCAACAAGTTTATGAAGAATTATTGAAGAAAAATCTCACATTACCCTTTATACAAGAAACACAATAAGCCAATTATTCTAACAAAGTATAATCATAACCAATTTTAAAGAAAAAGAGCATAGTAAAGTCTAAAGACACTAAAATTTTCACATACTCTATAAACACAATATCCCAACGACCAAAGGCAATGCATATAAACCTTTTCAAAATTCAAACACATTAAAATTACAAATTAATTTATTACAAACTTGAAACAGTTAGTAAGTTAAAAACTTAGAAAAAAACCAGCAACTACGTAAAGAAGAAAGTACTAAATGTTGACAGCATAACAGTTTATTAACAGCAAGTTCTGTGTTTCATGTTTTGGCTTCTATTTTGAGATTTTCTAGCGTACCAATAAATTATCAAATTTCCCCATTGAATGATTAAACTAAGCCCCAACCCGGCCTTAAACGAAAGCTATAATACCCCATTACTTGCATAACACAGTAGATTTATATATATGGAAAACAACAAGCTTGCAGCAGGGCACATTTTTTACAACCACTTTAAAACTAATCTGCTAGCCTATACATGCTTAAATTCTTCCATTTCTAAGTGCAACACTAAATTCTTCCATTTCCCAAGTTAATTATTCAACACATTAAAACTTCATTACTCTTGTCATATATAAACTTATATACAAAACTATTCAATTTTTAGTAAAAATATTCAAGTAAAACATATAAAGAGTTTTTAGTGAGGCCCTTTAGTCTCAACCAAAATAATTATAGAACTAAAGTACTAATTAATTAAATTCAACATATAATTGATATAAATTGTAGAAAACCACAAAAACGAAGGAATAATAATGGAAAAGAAAAACAGAAAAAAAAACGAGATGGGAGATGAGTGTTCTAAGAATAAAGATTGTTTTTGTGAGTAAAAAAAAAGATAGAAAATAGAGTTACGTTTAGCAATGATGATATTCTAAAATATAACAAATTTATAAAAATGAAAGACAGCAAACATAAAAAATGAAGGACAACAATAACCATACATATTCTCACATAGATTTTTCGCCACCATATACACAATAGAATCATTCAGACAACAATAATAATCTCTAATACACAAATTCATAACTACAAAATGAAGATTCTTATACATGGGTAAGCATTATTACCATAATGAAGTGGGATTGAAGAAGTAGGAAGATCTCCAATATTTATTTCTGTGACAACCAATCAGATTTTGAAGCAGAAAGCCAAAGAAGTTAAAAAGATCTTAGGAGAAAAGATGGAGAATGAAAGAGGAGCATACCTAAAAGAAAAAATTTAGAGGCAAGAATTTCAGCTACAACAAATTAGAAGCTCAATATCTAATTGACTTTGTTTGTAAACACGAACATACATACCATATAGGGCAACCCAAGATTTAAATGTGACTTTGTTTGCTGATGATGAAGGCTACAAAATTTCTCCTCAAGTTAATACACAACCAAAATAATGAGAACTTCACCCATACAAGGAAGAAGCATCTAAAGGACCAAAACTCATTTTGATGATGTGTTAGGAATCAGTGACCAAATTAGAATGGACGTCGACACCAATACTAAGTGATATTTATACTACATATCAGTTAATATGCCTATTAATATGAGTATACACCAACCACAACTATGGATCAAAATCAATCACATGATGTCAACCAAGAAGCAGAGACAACAGTGGTCACCAACAATAATGAGTCAACTGAGACAAACACACAAGCAAATCCAAAAGATTACATTACATCACCATTCATAAACATGTCCGACATCAATGAGAACTTGGTTATTGAACTACCTACTAATGCTAATGACTTAGTTTCTTATGATGATAAACATGTTGAAAATGTATAGTAAATGACAAAAACACAAGGAAACATCAATGCAATCAATTCTCAACTAATGATTACTAGAAGCAAGTCAACTAACAATGAATTGTTCGAATTAGGTAAATGAATTGTTCGAATTAGGTAAAGAAAGAGAAATCGACAAATATATGTGATATAAACATCAGCTATTAGTTTGAGATAGAGCTTTATATTTAAATGTGATTTAAATTAAAATAATGAATGTGGATTCATATTCGGAAGCTCGAAAATAATGAAAATAGTCAAAGTTGAAAAATGTCAAAGTGTTGACTTTTGACTTTAAAAAGTCAAACTTTGACCGGCTTTATATTCAAATGTGATTTGAATTTCGGAAAATAAATACGGATTCATACTTCGAAGGTTGGAATTAGCAAGACGGACAAAATGGTAAAAAGTTAAAATGTTGACTTTTGACTTGAAAAAGTCAAAGTTTGACTTTTACTTGAATGGTCAAATGATCATATTGCCCTTGGACTAAAGTTAGCGGAAAAATCCAACATTTTGTTGGATAATCCCACTAATACTTAGTGAGATAAGTGGTTAAATAGGATATAAACACTTAGCTAGCCCACTAAGTTATTCCACTAATGGTTAGTGGAATGTTAGGTATTGAGATTTGGTGAACTAATTACATGCAATTTTGCATGTAATTAGTAGGGGTTTAATCGGGTAGGATGCAGAAAACTGAATCGAGTCGGTTCGGTTTAGGTTGGATCGGTTTAAAAGAGCAATAGCATCGAACCGAATCAGACTAAACCGGTTCGGATCAATTTAGTTCGGTTCGGATGTGGTTATCCCGATTAGGTTAAAATTAAAGAAAATATTAAAAGTCATTTGTCTTTCTCTTCATTCATGTTTGTTCTTTGTCATTCGTATTTCGTGGTCTCCTTCGTTGTTCGTTCTCTACCATTTGTGGGTCTCCTCCGTTCATTCTCTGTCATTCGTGGATCTTCTCTCATTCTCCATCAGTCTCTTTTCCTTGGTAGCCTCCGATGTGGGTCTTTTTCATTATCCTTGTATAGCATCTTCGTGGGTTCAACGTCGGTTGAAGCTTTTGAGGTATTTGGCGATTTTACAGTATTTTTTATATAAATATTATGATTAATCATGCTTTTTTTTTATGTAAATTTTTGGATTAGTTTGTTTCTTTGTTTAGTCATTATTTAGGATAATAGAAAGAAATCAAACTTTTGTTAAGAAAATGGGGAAGGAAAATACATTGCCTTAGTTTTTTTGTTATCTTCATTTGTGTTTAGGATAATGGGAGAATCACATCAGTTTTTTTTTTTTTTTTAAATTTATGTCGCCATCTGATGTTTGAGTTTGATGATTATACAATTTGTGGGTAATGGTGAATAAATTTGTGGGTTACCTTTAGAGACAACATATAGAGTAGAGAAAGGAAGGACAATTAAGCCTGAAACAGAGGATATGAACACAATGCTTCTATTACCAGAAGCCTTTAGTAATGGATATGCAAGTTGGCTAAAATGAAATGACTCAAAATTTGTACTCATTACACTTAAAATAAAAGTTGAAACTTTAAATTATCATTTAGATTGTTCTCAAGTGGGAGTCCATTCAAAAAAAAAAAATCATTGAAACTCAGATCACAAGATATGAATATTCTAAAAAGGAGTGAAGCAAAGCATAAACCCATTTGAAATCAAGAAATCTAAATGAGACATATCATCCATTTTCAGTACCTTAAAAAAAGCTTCAATGGCACAATTTTGTGAGGTTTTTCCATTGCCATTTCTCTTTAAAAGGCCATTTGATTGCCATTCTAAAGCTGCACCAAAAAGGGTACTCAGATTCCTATTAGTTCTTGGTGATATTTACTTTTTGGGATTATTGGGAAGAAATTTAATATACTTTCCATTTAAGAATTGTAATGGCTAAATTAGGGTTTGCATTGGGGGTTGTGGTTTGTGTGATGATGTTTTTGCAAAAAGGTGAGGGTACTCAATTCATAGTTTAATGATATGCTTTACTTATTGTTTTCTTTGATGATTATTAGTTAAAATTTGTGTGTGTTTTTTGTGTGTTTTTTGTGTGTTTTGTTTGATGATTATTAGGATGACTTCATTCTCTATAGATGAAACTTCAAAAAAAAGTTATTCTAATCCAGTGTTAGGTAAAAGAAAACCGGTTAAACCACCACCATAAGTATGGAAACATTTTATAAAAGTAGAAGGATGTGATCCTAAATGTGACGACCCAAACTTTTCGGACTGACAGTCTAAGTCGTCAATTTGACACAAAACCGTTTGTTGACAAAAGACATAGCAAGATTCAGTTGAAACCGTAAGAAAACGAAGGGAAATTTTAATCGAGCCCTATTTCAAAAATACAAAATTTCAAATGCTGTTTACAAAAAATTTAACTATTTGTAGACTTAGTTAAATAAAAATATTTTCAAACCGTCAGCGGAAGCAGTTTAAAGACAGTCCCCTATGGCAATTCACGAGTCCTTCTTGTCCCTCGTCGGTCTGCCCTCGTGTTACCTTTGCCTGAAAAGTTAAACATAAAAAAGGTGAGTATTAATATACTCAGTAAGAGACCCACTACTGGTCCCGTTAGGGGAAAATAAATTATTGGCCACCTATGGTGTACCCTGCACAATCATAGTCTTGTGATCCCGTAGGATGCACATATCAGTCTAGTGCTCCCGAAGGATGCACATAATGGGGATGATCCCGAAGGACACCCGCAGGGTAACTATCCACTAGGAAACTAATAATTTATCCCCTCAGTCCATTCAAACCTCTTTAAAATCATCCTCAATACAGTCAAATTTCCTTATCACATAAGCTCCCCCTTTAACCTCAAACAACCATATTATCCTAATTTCACCCAAGGACAGTCAAAACATATCACTACATCAGTCAGCAACATAAATAGCCCAGCAGTCACAACGTACGCTAGACAACAAGTCCACGTCAATCCATACATACATATATAAATTTCATTCAGTCAAGCACAATATACATTAAACTTTCAGTCCACACCCAAACAAACAGTATAACCGTCATCACTACTCAGTCCAGACATAACATTTCAGTCCATATAGTCAATACATCTTAATTCTTGTTATTGAGTCCAGTAGAAAGTCTCTTACCTCGCTTTTATGCAAGTTCTTCAATCGAGCAATTTCCACAATTACAACCTAGACATAAACAAACAGAAATCAACATATTTTCCAAGTAGCTCCAAGCATCTAAATCACCCATGTGAATTTAGCACTTACCCAGTTAGTGGAGGAACGAACCCACTCCAACTATAGATAATTTCAAAGGATTTCGCTCGTCGACTTCAATCGGTACCTTCAATAATCAAACATTCCTACAATTGATTAAACCCAATAGTAGTGTTCATCATTATCCATGAAAACAACAAAATCCAAAATTTATTCTTACCACACACCAACCCAATACTTCACAGTAAGGCAGAAGCGTCTTCAAATAGGTGAAATCGATGTGGCATGGGTCGGCTTCCAATCCGCGGCTGGAAAATGGAGAACCGCGTGGCGGGGTTTCAACGACGGAGCTGGGCTTCACGGATGGAGATGCGGCGGCTGGCCTCTTGCAGAATGGAGGCAGATCTGCTCGGATCCGCGTCCGGCTTCCCGAGATGTGTACGCCGGCGGCTTTGCGGATGGTACCAGGCGGCGGCGGGCAGAGGCGCAAGGGACAGATCTGGGGGGGGGGGGTTTTCGGCTGGTTTCGACTGGCGTCCCGGAGATCCGAACGGAAGGTGCGGCGAGGCTTCGTGAACAAAGGCTGGCTCGTCGGCTGTTGATTGACGCGCGCGACGCCGACGGTGTGAGCGGGGAGGCAGTGCGACGTGTCCTACTCCGGCAGGGCTGTGCGACTTGGGCTGGGCGGCGGTGCGGCTTGGGCTGGGTGGCGGTGAGGTTGAACTGAAAGGAAGAGGAGGGAGGCCGACGGCGGCTAGGGCTGGGCGGACGGAAGAAGAAGAAGAAGAAGAAAAAGGTGGGGGGGGCTTGCACGCGGGGAAGGATAGAGGGGGGTTTTCCCTTTTTTTTTTTTTTTTTTTGTTTTATTATTATTATTAAGAATAATAATAATAATAATAATAATAGAAAATAATAATATTTAAAATAAATAATAAAATCTTATTATTTTTATTATTACTTTTTTTTTCTTTTCTTTAGGGCGTTACATTCTTCCCTCCTCAATAAACTTTCGTCCTCGAAAGTTCTAATCCCGGAATAACTCTGGGTAACGAGCCCTCATATCATCTTCTTTCTCCCAGGTTGCCTCTTCAACTCGGTGATTGCGCCACAACACCTTCACTAAAGAAATTCCTCTATTACGAAGCATCTTCACATCTCTAGCCAGAATCTCAACTTGTTGCTCCACATAGCTCAAATTCTCGTCAATCTCTAGTGGTTCATAGTCCACCACATGAGATGGATCTGCCACGTACTTCCTCAACATTGAAACATGAAAAACATTATGAACTACAGAGAGAGATGGTGGCAATGCCAAACGATACGCCACAACACCAATTCTCTCTAAAATCTCAGACGGTCCCACAAAACGAGGACTCAACTTCCCCTTCTTTTCAAAACGCATAACACCCTTCATAGGTGCTACCTTCAAGAACACCTTATCTCCCACATCAAACTCAAGGTCTTTCCGTCTCACATCAGCATAGCTTTTCTGTCTACTTTGCTCTGTTTGCATACGTGCTCTAATCTTCTGAATAGCCTCATTCGTAGACTGAACCAACTCAGGTCCCATCAATCTCTGTTCACCAACCTCATTCCAACAAACAGGAGTTCTACAGCATTTACCATACAAAGCTTCAAACGGTGCCATGCCGATGGTAGCCTGAAAACTGTTATTATAAGCAAACTCCATCAAATGCAAGTGAGAGTCCCAACTACCTGGAAACTCTAGAACACAAGCTCGTAGCATATCCTCTAAAACTTGGTTCAAACATTCAGTTTGACCATCAGTCTGTGGATGAAAGGCCGTATTAAAATCTAACCTCGTGCCCATGGCAGTCTGAAGTCCCTTCCAAAACTTGGAAGTAAATCGTGCATCTCTGTCAGAAACAATAGACACAGGCACTCCATGCAGTCTTACAATCTCGGTTAAATATAACTGTGCCCACTTACTAGCAATATAAGTGGACTTTCCTGGAAAAAAATGTGCTAACTTCGTAAGTCTGTCTACAACAACCCAAATCACTGTGTAACCCTTCAGGGTTCTAGGCAGTCCTGTAATAAAGTCCATCGACACGTTCTCCCACTTCCACTCTGGCACACTCAAGGGCTGCAACAAACCTACTGGTTTCTGTCTAGGTGCCTTAACCTGTTGGCACACCAAGCACCTACTAACAAACTCGGCCACTTCCCTCTTCATATTAAGCCACCAATACACTCGCTTCAAATCCTGATACATTTTCGTACTACCAGGATGCATGGAAAATGGAGAACTATGGGCCTCATTCAGTAAATTGGTCTTGACTGCTGTGTCTGCTGGCACACACAGACGTCTCTCAAATAATAGTCCACCATCAGAGGATATGGAGAACTCATCAGTCTGTCCTGTCCCTACGAGGCGACGCCTCTCCTCCAAATAGGGATCACTATTCTGAGCATCAATAATATTCTGTCTCAGAGTTGGTTGCACTATTAACTGAGCTAACTGTGAGGCAATTGCCCCTACAGATACTGCAATCTCAGCTCTCTCAAGGTCTCGATGTATCGGTACCTGACTAGTAATAAGCGCTGCTGAATGTGATACTTTCCTACTAAGAGCATCAGCTACCACATTCGCTTTACCTGGATGATATAATATCTCACAGTCATAATCTTTTACTAACTCGAGCCACCTTCGCTGTCTCATATTTAACTCCTTCTGGGTGAAGAAGTATTTCAGGCTCTTATGGTCAGTAAAGATTTGTATCTTTTCACCGTACAAATAATGTCTCCAGATTTTCAGTGCAAACACTACTGCTGCCAACTCTAAATCATGTGTAGGGTAGTTCTGCTCATGACTTTTCAACTGACGAGAGGCATATGCAACCACCTTACCCTGCTGCATCAAAACACATCCCAACCCTTTCTTAGAAGCATCACTGTAAATCACAAAATTCCCAGATCCATCTGGTACTATGAGGACCGGTGCAGTAACTAACATCTGCTTAAGGTTCTGAAAACTATCCTCACAAGTTGGGCTCCAAACAAAAGGAGTCCTCTTCCTGGTCAACTGAGTCAAGGAGTAGCTATACGAGAAAAATCTGCCACGAACCTCCGGTAATAACCTGCTAAGCCCAGAAAACTACGAATCTTCCTAACAGTAGAGGGTCGAGACCAACTGGTAACAGCCTCAATCTTTGTAGGATCCACAGAAACTCCCTCACTAGAAACCACTTGACCAAGGAAAGCCACCTGCTTCAACCAGAATTCACACTTTGAGACCTTAGCATAAAGTTTATTCGCTCGGAGGGTCTCTAAAACTCTATGCAAATGTTCCTCATGTTCAGCCTCGGTCTTGGAATAAACTAAAATGTCATCAAAGAAGACTATTACAAAAGTGTCTAAGAAATCCTTAAACACTCTGTTCATCAAATCCATAAATACAGCAGGTGCATTTGTCAATCCAAAAGACATTACAATGAATTCATAATGTCCATACCTCGAACGAAAAGCAGTCTTAGGAATATCACCGTCTTTAATCCTCAACTGATGGTAACCCGAGCTTAAATCAATCTTAGAGAATACAGTAGCTCCTTGCAACTGATCAAACAAATCATCAATTCTGGGCAGTGGATACCTATTCTTGATTGTCACCTTATTAAGTTCTCTGTAATCTATACAGAGACGCATCGATCCATCCTTCTTCTTCACAAAAAGTACGGGTGCACCCCAAGGCGATACGCTAGGTCGAATAAAACCGTTGTCAAGCAATTCTTGTAACTGTACCTTCAATTCTTTCAATTCAGCAGGAGCCATCCTGTAAGGGGATCTAGAAATGGGAGCGGTATCCCGCTCCAACTCAATAGAAAAATCAATCTCCCTGTGAGGCGGAAGTTCTGGAAGCTCTTCTGGAAATACATCAGGATATTCTCTTACTACCGGTTCCGAGGTCAAAGAAATCTCAACTTCCCTAGTATCCACCACACTGGCCAAGATACTCCAGGTACCCTGGTTGAGTAACTTACTGGCCTTCATAGTCGAAATTACTTTAGGTATGACTACGGTCCCTACCCCTTTAAACTTAAAAATAGGCTCGATAGGAGGTCTAAACACTACCTCCTTACGAGAACAATCAATACTGGCATGATTGGCAGCCAACCAATCCATGCCTAAAATTACGTCGAAATCATGCATATCCAATACTAACAAGGTTACACCCAACACACGACCAGCTAACTCAATTTGGCAAGCTTTAATCTTTTCCTTTGACAACATAATTTCCCTAGATGGTGTAGTCACTGATAAAACATAATCTAGGGGCTCCACTTCTAAACATGCATGAGTTACAAATATCGACGATATAAAAGAGTGAGAGGAACAAGAGTCGAACAAAGTTAAGGCAAAGTGCCCCAACACTGGTAGAGTACCTGTAACAACTGTGCCAGCCCTTTCAGCCTCAGATCTGTTAGTAGCAAAAAATCTGCCCTGTTGTGGCGCTCTCGCTCCCTGACTGCTCTGCCCCAACTCAGTAGGCTTCAAAGGACAACGATCAGCAGTATGCCCCTCTTGCCTACACTTGAAGCAAATCCTTGTCCCAAATAAACAGCGACCCAGGTGGCGCTTCCCACAAGTGTTGCACGACGGTTTCTCTCTGGCAGTTTCACCTGCCCCAAAGGGACTCTGCTGGAAACGGCAGAAATTACCACCTGACCTCATGTTCCTCTGAGGAACTTCGATGAACTTCTGCTCAGCCTTTCTCTTCTGACTAAATGAGGTTCCCTAGTCAACACTCTTTGGCTGAACCTCGTCCTTTCCAATACTCACATCCACTGCCAGACGCAGTGCTTCAGCCTGAGTGGAGGGCTTTAGTGCTCGCACAAAGCCTCTAATCTCATCTCTCAATCCTCTAACAAACCTCTCAGCTCTGGCCTGCTCATTACCAACAAGCTCAGGGGCGAAGCGCGACAACATGTCGAACTCCTGATCGTACTCCTCAACTGTCATGTGTCCTTGCTTCAATTCCAAGAATTCCTGGCTTTTAGCATCCCTAAGGTTAGCCGAGAAAAACTTGGTATAGAAGCAATTTCTAAACTGGTCCCACGTGATCTGGTCCAACTTTCCACCCAACATACGCAGTGTAGACCTCCACCAGATAATACCTCTATCCCTAAGAAGAAAGACAGCACACTGAACCTTGTGCTCTTCTGTGCATCTCATATAACTAAAAATGGTCTCCACAGAAGACAACCACAACTCCGCCTTGGTAGGATCCTCCAGTGATCCATCAAAAGTCTGAGGGTCGTATTTCCTAAAGTCCCTCAAGTGTTTCGCCTCTGCAGACAGCTGATTTGGTAACATCTGTGGCGGTTGTACTACCGATCCCTGCATAGGGGGGTCTACAGATGCAGGTGGAGCTGCTGGTACAGGGGAACTCACTGGCGCTGACTGGTTCTGAGCCATAGCAGCCGTAATAAGCTCTGTGATTCTCTGCTCCAGGTGAGCAGACAAGGCTGCCAAATCCGTTTGAGTAACAGGTGCAGCAGGGACACGTGGGTCAGTTTGGCCCACAGCAGGCTGACTACGCCCTGCTCCTCTACCTCAGCCTCTAAAACCACCCCTACGTGCACCTCTCCTTGGCGGCATGGTTTTCTAACATCCACCAAAAATTTTCCTTTTAGTCTTAAACATCAAAGCACCTCAGACAGTCTAGTTTAACATAGGCAAGGTTGTATTAATAATACCATACTTATTAAACATAAAAGCATACCTGACGAGTGATATAAATTATGTATACGTCTTATCTGATATTTATAGTAAAATTATGAATGATATAAATTATGCTTGACAAATATGCTTACTTTACTTTGATAAACTGTTAGAGAAGGTAATAAGGCTATTAGACATTAGTGCTTTGACAACTAATTTCCTACTCTGTTGGTTTTGATAGTGTTGTGAAGGTAATAATGCATTAATACTACCAAGTTCAGACCGAATGTGGTGTATTGTAGATTGATATATTTCTAAAATTATCTCTAACACTTAACCTTATTAGTGTTTTACTATATGATGTCTATACTTAGTCATGAAATTAAATGCAAATTGGTATGGTTGGAAGGTCATATTTTGGTAAGAATTTTCTTTCAAATTGTTATCCCCCCCTCCCCCCAGATTCATGATTTATTTATATTTTTGAGATATCAAAGCATATCTTGATGTATGGTGTTTTGGATTTTAGATCAATGTAAGGACGCTTTTTTATCTTTGTTTTCAATATTTTGAGGAATTTTTGTTGTATCAAGAAATAGGTAGGTGAGGTTTTGTGCATAATGTAAAGTAGGAATATCTTTTTAAGCAAATATCTTATGGTACTTGGTGGCTATGGTATATTCATGTTAATGTATACGTACACACGTACATATTATGGCATTTCCTATCCATTTGTAGAAATTGTGATGAAATAAACTCATAATTTCTTTAAATTTATGGTTTTATGCTAGTCCATGATGGTTCTGTTTTTTTGTTAGTGTAGGAGATATCCCTTTCTGAAGCCAAGTACCAAATTTGTTTGAGGGAAATATAAGTCAAGCTAATGATGTTGAGGATAAAGAAAATGGGATTAAGATAGCAAAAAAAAGAGTGGGAGAAGTTGTAACCATATAAGGGGTACACACAAGACATGCTATACTTATTTTACGCTTGTTGTAATCAAACGGTGTTTGTTTATTCTATCATTGTAAATCTTTTATCAACAATTGTACAAATATTACAAAGTGTATGATTATTTGATATATGTTAAAGTGTTCATTGTTTGTTTCCAAATGGTTGTCATATAGTTCTATGTGATTGAATGGGTCTGTGTACTGGCAGGGCAGTAAGAAAAATAAGACAAGAAAAAATGTCAAAATATAAGATTTTTTGATATTTTATAATCGTCGTGAATAAGCAATTAATAACAGTTATTTATTGTCATAAAATATTAAATAATGATATTTATTAACTGTCACGGATGTTGAAAATAGTGACGGGAAAAAATATCACAATATAATATTTTGTGACATTTTATAATTGTCGTCAATATGCAATTAATAACATTTATTTATTGTCATAAAAGATAAAATAGTGATATTTATTACCTGTCATAAAAGATAAAATAGTGATATTTATTACCTGTCACGAATGCTGGAAATAATGACATTAATTCTTTGTCATAAATACATTATTCGCGACAATTTTTTTGAACTGTAGTAGAAAGACTTTTCATGGCTGCTACATCTATGACTAAAAAAAGCTGTCACAAATTTAAAATGTGACAGAAAAATAAATATCGTCGTAGACTACTTTTCTTGTAGTGATATCAATGAGCTAACGGTTATGTGCACATAAAGAGTTAAGGTAGCCATGTATAAAAGATGTGCATGGTGAAATGAGGCAGGACAATGTATAAAAGATGTGCATTGTGTCTCGGTCTGAGCAACAAGGAATAAATCAGGGATGCTGATGATGAGAAGGTCATCTTAGTAGTCTAAATGTGAAATGACAAGTCTTTGTGTAGAGAATGATTTAGATCCTTGGTGAAATGAATGACTGTTGACTAATGTGTACTTATGTGACATGTATGTTTATGCAGTTTGATATGTTTGTTTGAAAAGATATGTATAAGTGATATGATGTGAGCAATGATTTGCAAAATGTATCTCGCGAAAAGGATTTCTTAAAAGTCTCACTAAGTCTTTGACTTATGTTTTAAGTTTTACCTTCTAGGTATCAGACATTAAGGCCAAAGTAAGGAAAAGGTGAAAGGCTTGCTGGGCGATAAAAGGCTACCAAGATGTTTAGACTAAGCTTAAGTGTTGTTATGTATTCTTGTAAAGTGTTGTAATAGCATAGCTTTAGTAATAAAAGTTTGGTTTTGGTTACATTTGTTGTCTTAAATTTGTTTATCGCGTAAAGAGGCTTCTTGGTAAGTCCACGGTCAAACACAAGGAATTTAGTTTCCAAAAACGAATTTATCTTGCATCACAATCTTATGCAGTTAGTATATTGTATAAAATATGCACAATGTAATTTTCTAGCTATTTACACTAATGGTAAGAATAAAAGAAGTAAGGTGAATATGGTGGTGAAATGTGATGAAACATGACTCAGTGTTTTGGCATGGAAGTGACGGAAAATTTATCTAATCATATGTAAAATATAAGAGTTTAACATTTTAAGGCGATAAAGCATCTATTAACTTCAGAATTAAGGCAAGCAACCTCTCGGTGCTTTCGCCATACTTGCTCGTCTCTCGAGATCCAAATACTTGAAGTTAATCTATGATTTGTATTTGTTCTGTTTGTTTGAATTATAAGTAATTTTCTTTTATTAAGACGAACAACCTCTCTGTGCTTTTGCCACACATATCGTTCATTTATAAGATATATGCAAGAAACAGATTCATCGACAAGATTATATTGCTACAATATCTTTGCTGTATGGTCAGCAAAATACGGGTCATCACGCGTCAAGTGATGACAATCACTAGTTTATCTTTTCTCTCGAAGAAGACAAGGTATTGATGGCAGTATATGGCTAAGCACGACTGATAATACATTCAAGCAGAATCTCTAGTGTTAAAGCAACCTACATAGTGCAAATAATTAACTAAACATGCAATGAATTGAGAGATAAAGAAATATGAGAGAATGATTGAAAGAAAACATCAATATCATAAATAAAGCTTTAGGCCTCTCAGCCATGGAGTGAATATTACAAATCAATGTTATAAAATACACAAATGGACCACAGAAAAGTGAAGCAAGTCGTAGTGTATGCTTGTGCATACTCTTTGGCTCTAGGTTTCTGCCTTTACACGGAGGGGAAATGAAAGGGGGAATCTCTCTCTCTTTTTTCAAACTCTCACCTAAAACAGAGAAAGAAATGGAGGGAAAGGAGGCTCTTGCTCTATGCATCAAAGTTTGCCAAAATTCACACATATCTAATAAAGAAGAAGCCTCTTATTTATAGACGAAAAATGATGTGACAGAATGGTATGGGCAGTAGGTAACATGGGCTCTGATTAATTATGATAAAATTGAGTCAACACTACAAAGGTCCTTTAATAGCTTTACAGATCTTCGTGTCTAGTGCAAGTTTTCTCGCCAACCACTTTTTTGTTTGCTAGTGC
This sequence comes from Cucumis hystrix, assembly GCA_025688845.1. Classification (NCBI taxonomy): domain Eukaryota; kingdom Viridiplantae; phylum Streptophyta; class Magnoliopsida; order Cucurbitales; family Cucurbitaceae; genus Cucumis; species Cucumis hystrix. The sequence continues at coordinate 1,028,573 of CM046892.1, read as the reverse complement.
TCTATCTCACCTAGTTCTGATACAGTGAGCGTCGGGTTGGTTCGCGTACATCATTCTCGCCCAACATTATCTCATCGTACTGCTCTTCATCTCACCTAAAATCCTGAAATAAAACACTAAAACACGATAAATAAGCATAAGGCTCTTTTGTAATCCGCAATGCACAACTTAGTCAATTTTCTTACTTTCCTACATGTTTTCTTCCAATTTTATGCATTAGGGCTTTATTATTCTACTTAAAAAGGCTATAATACCTTATATTCCTACAAGTCATCAGTTGAGCCTAAGCAACAAGGATTGATTGGATTACTTAGTACACTTCCAATACCTAAGTGGAAGTGAGAGCATGTGATGATGGATTTCTTGTTTTGATTACCCTATAGTAATCTTAATGGTTATGATGGAATATGGGTAATAGTGGATAGATTGATAAAGAGAACACAATTTCTACCAGTTGCGGTGGCGTTCACACTAAATAAGTTATCTAAGCTTTATGTAAACATGATTATGAGTCAATATGAAGTACCAGTGTCAATAGTGTTTGATAAAGATCTGAGGTTTACTTCTAAGTTCGGATCTAGTTTACAGAAGACTTTTAGAACTAAGCTTAATTTCAGTACAATATTTCATGCTTTGATAGATGGTCACTCTGAGAGAACTTTGCACATACTAGAGGATATGCCATGAGCTTCGATGTTACAGTTCAAAGGTAGTTGGGAGGCCCACATGGCTTTAGTGGAGTTTGCTTATAATAACAATTACAATTTCAGTATTGAGATGACATTCTATGAAGCTTTGTATGGAAGACCGTGTAGAACTTCAATTTGTTGGAATGAGGTCGGTGAAAAAAAAGTTGGTGGGACCAGAGTTCATTTAGATGACTACTTAAAGTATTCAGTTGAATAGAAACAATATGAAAGTAGCTCAAAATTGACAGAAACATTCTGGGGATAAATGACGACGAGACTTAGAGTTTGGGGTTGCAGATAGAATATTTCTCCAGTTATCACCTTGGAAGAGAGTGTTACGTGTTGGCAATAAAAGGAAATTGAATCCTTGGTATATTAGACCGTATCAAATTATTGAATGAGATGGTTCAACAACCTATAGATTGAAGTTGCCTTCAGAGGTGTCTAAAATGCATGGGGAAGAATTGAGGAAAAGTTAGGTGTTGCCCAAGGAGTTCGGGACCAAGTTAAGCATCTTGAGACAAAATTTAAGAGTTTAGATGAGCCAAATAAGAGTCTCAGGTTGTTCATCTTGGGACAAAGGCTCAAGGACTCGGTTCTGTTTGGTCGAGAGAAAAGAGAGAGCTTTAGTTAAGGCAATCTCGGGCAGTCTGAGGAGATATCAAACAAGATTTAAGATAGAAGGTAAGTTCCGAAGCAAAGGCACATCATCTTGGTGCTTGCTGGCCGAGATGAAAGATTAGATTTTGAAAAGTGTTCTAAACCTATTTCATGGCAGTTTGGCCAGAACTGGAGAAGAAGAAAAAATTTAAAGGAAACTCAAATAGAACTCAGACATGTTCGATAGATAATATTAGAAGATCTCGGAGGATCTCGGACCGTTCTCAGAGGTTCTCAAACTGTTCTTGGCTGAGATCAGTTAAACACGTAATAGATAGGGTTTTCGTAAAAATTTCAATCCAAGGGTTTTAGCATAAGTTGGACGTGTCCTATTTTCCATCGTTTTACTTCAAAGAAAGAAGAGAAAGTTAGCTTGAGAGACAGAAGCTTGAGAAGTGATTGAAGTTTCTTGAGGATTTGAGTTCATTGAGCTAAAGCAAAGCGAGAAAGTGGAGCAAACATCATATTTTCGGTTTTCTCCTTGTTGTAGCCTAAAAGTTGGGGTTTTTGGTGAGTTTGAGTTGAAGAAAGGAAGTTAGAATTTGAAGTCTACGCCAAGTAAGTCCAAGCTTTCTCTTTTATATATGTTTAAGTAGCTTCGTAGCAAGGTTTGCTAGAAATGGTTGTTTGATTTATATGTCTAATCTACATAGGAGCTCATTTGAGTTAGGGCAAACTTTGTGGAAGTGGTTTTGGGCGAGCCAAGGCTACGAAGACTCAGAAGAAAACAAGGTTAGCTAGAAAAGGGTTTCCCTTGTGTATAAAGTGGGAAAGAGAAGAAAGTGAGGGTGTTTTAAGTGTGTCTAAGGATGTTGAGTACTATGTTTGCATGCAGCGTGTTTTTATAAATTTGAAGTTCTCACACCCCCTTCCAGATCACCTACACTCGACCCAAGAGATGGCGTGAAGTCAACTGATATCGCTCCCCTTCTAAACGACACTACTTAACCCTTAGCTTTAAACCTTTAAATAAAATGCAAGCGAAAGCTGACCCACATAACTTAAACACAAACTACACTGCAACCCTTTTTACTTAACAAACTTTATCAAGTTTTATACATATATATAATAACCAAAACAGACTCCAACTTCAACCAACCTCAAAATAAACTTGACACAATTAAAAAACCAACTACACCTAGATTCAAAACAACAAGACGATACGATAGAAAGAAAAAACCCTTCAGCAGGCAGACGATGACAACGAATCAGGCTTCGAGATAACACGTCCTCCACCTAAATAGTGGAAAATATTTGGAGAGTATGAGATAAACAAGCCCAGTGAGTGATAGGTTTTTTTAAACAACATTTCGCAAACTTTATAAGTAGTAACCATAAACAATAACATGAATACTTTAACTTAATAAACATTTAGAAAACAGTAAATCAAATCCTTGTTTTTTCTGATCATAACCCAAGAATCTACTCCTGGAAGGTGGTAGAGCAAATTCAATACCAAATCTAATCCTCAGATATGGGTATCCCCAATCCTTGTTCTTGAAAGGTAGGCATCCCTAACTCTGATTATAGAGATAAATGTCCTTATCTCAATTTCTTAATGCCCCTTAACCCACCCTGAAGGGCTATTTGAGATCTCTTGGATCAGATAAAATATGAATAAAATCATTATGCTTTGAAGCAATGCTCCAAGTCTTTAATGATTTCTTTTGCCCAAAGCAAATCTTAGACATAATCATGCCTTGATAAACTTATTTTCTTACTAGCTTGAACATTTTTCAGCGATCATGCTTAAATAAATTTTTTAATGAAATCACATGCTTTGGAAATCATTCATAAATCAGATAACTCAAACATTTAACTTAAATCATACTTAAAACAATAGCTTTAGAAACATGATTCAAAATCACTAAGTAAATTCATTTTTCACTCACAGATACAAGCTTTAGGCCCTTAGTCTATAAATTTCTCCGATATTTTTTTTATCTGAAATAATGGTAAATAAATCTATTTAATTGTCTTTGATCATGAAAATACCAAAAATTAACTTAGAAAATCTAAAAACCACCAAAATGGCCCAAAATCACCCATTGACTAGGTTGGTGTGCAGACATGGGTGGCAAGAGCTTGGTCACGTGCACAAGGCTTGCCTAGCTTTGCCTCGTGCTAATATCATACATAGGCATGTAGCATGCCTCACAAGACCCTTTGTTTAACACCTCGCACGCCTCCTTTTGTCAAGGGATCGTTGCTAGCCTCCATGGCTGCGCATGCCTTCTGCATTGCCTGTCTTTCACACATGCTATGCGTCCAACACATGCCAAAATGCGTCATTAACCTTTTTTAAACTTGACCCTCACACCCAGCTCTCAAAGCAAAGCTTGTCACTCTGCTAACCTCTAACACTGCCCATAAATAGATTTTCGTCCAATAACTTAACTCCACTTTGAAAATTCATAACTCTTTTGAGAAAACTTTCTTCTACAAAGTTTCTTGGGATTGAATTAAATATCTTACCTCAAAGTTTCAGCCAAAAAATTCTTGAGATACGTTGTGCAGCCTTCTAAAAGTCAAGAGTGCTCAGATTCTCTCTAAGAAGGACCTTTCCTCCTTTCTTCATCTCAAACCTTTTCTTTCTTACCTCCAAATTGACCAACAATCCCCACTTATAAACTAGACTTAATTTAGAAATTTTTTAGAGGAATTGGAGCCAAAACACACAAGTAGAATGAGAGAAATCTTCCTCTAAAGTGACCAATTTATAGTGAACCTTGCATGAACCTTTATTGACACCACCTGCTTGTCAAAATTTAACTTAAGCATGTAGAGGACATCTGTAAAGCACCCACCGACTTTCCTAGGTCAATCATCTTTTCATCATCCCCCAAGCAAAATGCCTAAGTATCCAAAACGCCCAACTAACCTCCACACATGGCTGCAAGCTTCATCACGCGTGCAAGGCTCCTCACCCAACACCATGCAACTTAGCCATCTCGCCTAGGCCTCTTAACGTTCAAATAACCTCTAAAAGACAAGCTCTGTTCACATGATGCAAGTTGGTCGTCTTATGAGACTCCATTTTGAGGTTCTTCCTTGCCTAATGCCACCCACAAGCCTTTATCACCTACTCAAGCTAGCAACCTCTTTAGAGGTTATTTTCCTTTCTTCAGGCCGCCTAACACATCCTTAAAAGTTTTAAACTCCTAGTACTCAATTCCATGACACTTAGCCAAACTTTTCTCTTTTTTAACCTAAGCATCAAACTCACCTTAGCAACCTTAACTTAATTTTTTTATTTCCAGCAACCATGACACTTCTTGAGTTTCTTCTCATTCTTAATTCCAATCAAAACTAACCTTCCAAGATCTTTAAAGAAACTCGATTTTTCCTAGGGTTTGGAGTTTACAGAAAAAGTCTTTCAAGGATTCTTTGATTGACCGGTTTTCACTTTAGTTGTGTTAAATCTTATATGTTTGATATCTTTGAGTTCAACATAAGATCTATGTACTCCATTTATCCAAATATAGGGTAATTGACAAAACTAGCACCATCTTTGTTTTCTGTTTCAAAAGTAGTACAGTTTTAGAAAACTGATAAATTTGTTTTTCTCTATCATTCTCGACCAAGCTAGACCCAAAGATCCTTCGTAAATTTTTTAAAAAATTTCAAGGAAATTTATTGATCCCCTCGACCGAGTTCGTCATCAATATTGTGCGTTTTTTTAATAAAAAATTATAAATGGATATATCAAATGACCAAAATACCCCTAGAACCTTAAACATTTTATATTCTCACAAAACCCTAAACCCTAAATACTTTTCTCATTTCACTAAAGAACTGAGCGAGAACACTCCCAAAATCTTTCAAATTTCTCTGATTCTTACTTCCCCAAATTTGAAGAAGCCATCTTCGAACTCAAATTGTTCAAGGTGAATTACTTTGAACGATTCCATAGTTTAGGTTTTAGTTTTTAGTTTATGTTTTTAGTTTTTAGTTTGAAATCTGAGGCGAATGGGAAACTCTGTAGTTTTGGTGTTCTGATGTAGTTGTTGTTGAGTTAATCTAGGCTAGTTCTAAGATGTTATTGTTTTCTTGATCTCTTTTGATGAATCTCAGCGATTTCATGAATTTGGATCTATGCAAATGATGAATATTGTCTGATAACTATGAAATTTCCTTGAGATTCATTAAAGGAGTCCCAAGATCAGATGCATTTCACATGCATTTTGTAGGATAATCTCGAGGACGATTTGCCCAAGATTGGACTGAGATTACCCCACAAAATGTAGGCAAAACCCTAATCTTGTGGCATCCTTATGCAATTTTGCTCAAGTTCCATTGATTATTCATGTTTTCTTGACTGAGAATGCCCTGTGATTGACTAGAGATTCATCATAAAATATTGATTTACATTTTTTTTTCATGCAGATTGACCAGAGATTCATCATAAAATCGCATAATTACATAAAAATATACTTTACATAAGTGCCCATGCCTACTTTTACCCCATTTTTAGTGTCTCAACGTAGGATTAATAAGAAAGAAAGAACTAGTGAATCACAAAGGAGCTCGTGCAAGCGTTACATGATAAGAATCCGTCTAGCAAATACAATTTCTAGGTGAGGAACCATGCCATCACACAAGGAAAACTCACTAGAAGACAAGAATGGTAGTTAGAGTTCATGCGACGTTGCAAGGCTACAATCGACACTGACATGCTCAGAAGAATAGAAATTTCCTGCTGAAGTTGCATATAAAATGTCTCATTCTTCACCAAGAAAGAGGAGGCCTGAATGGGCCAAAACTTAGAAGACGCTTGAATGAGTCATTGTTGGGTTTTGAAGGGGCCTAAGCCTAGAGAGCGAAAAGGAATAAACTTTCTGCCGTCTGTAAAGAGTAGTTTCCTTCTTCTTCTCTGGTCATACTGTGAGTGAGAGCTAAGTTTATGAACAGAGAGAAGTTCATCTTCCATTTCCCCTAACTTGTATTCATTTCCCTTCTCTTTATCTCCCATTTTTGTATCCATTTGTAATATATACACTGTTCATATTGTACAATGGTGAAGGCCTATATTCTTTGTTATATATTACATGTTTATGCTGCTCAATTCATCATTTTTTTGCTTTCCATCAGTCAATGTGTTATTTGTAGTTTAGGTTTGTAATAAGTTCTTGATAAGAAGTGTTGCATATAAGTCTTATCGCGCTAGTTGAGCCATTCTCATTGCTTGGCCAGCGTAAGTTGCCAACTACCCGAGAGGGTAAGTATCAAGGACATAGCTAACCGTGCAAGGAAGTGTTTTCTTTTCATTTGCGAGACAACTTCCATCACTTATATCCTAAAACGTGAACAAGTGTGGGCACTAGGCACCGAGAGGTTGTTGTCTTTAATCGCAAAGTTCTACATGTCTTATAAGCGAACTCTTCTAGATACATCTTGCCTAACCACACTTAGTCATGTGGATCCTGAGAGGTGACTACGTGTGATGTTTAATGTGTGGGCACTAGGCACTGAGAGGAGCATGCCTTAATCATAAGCAGGTAGAGTAAGTTATATCGCATCAAGACTATCACATTGCTTAAGCATGTTGTAATGCATAGACATTCCTTCACCATTTCTTGCATACAAGTTAGTTCACATCTTCATCTCGCATTCATCTCCACCCCTTTATAGATTCTCTAAATGTATATAAGTAGTTATAGTTCTGCTTCTGCTTCTTTCATGATTATTTAATTAATTCTTTTATACCGCCTGATTGAAAAGTAAACTCTAGAACTAAGATTTGATATCAAGTGCCTATGTTCGACTTTGGATCATCCAAGTAAACCTATTATTTCGCTTGCACTTGGGCAAACAGTAGAAAAACTTATACGCGATACAGACTTAAGAATCATGCGATACAGAGACATAGTGAACATTTCGCAGCGATGAACATGCTCAGTGACGTATCGCCTAGACCAACTTATAAACTTAACACACTTCACACATTGAGTTTGAGTATGAATCAGCAAATCCAACAAATAGATAACCCCCATGGCTTTGCTTCGAACATTGGTGGCCTTTCTTCAACATGTTCAGAGCCAGGTGAGGGAGAAAGTGAGTGCGAGTCACCCATGATCTTAGCCGATATAAAGTTAAAGTTGGACCGCATGGACTCTAGATTGGATCACATCGTGTCCTCCTTTACAGTCGACTTTTCAACCATAAAAGAGTTGCTCACAATCTTAGTCGCGGTATGTGTTGTGTAATATTATTTTTGCTTTTATTTTATTTCATCAATTAATTAAAGTTAAATTGATCGATTCTACTTCATCTATGTTTGCGTAATTTTCTATTTCTTTCAAAGTGTGTCTCATAATCCTCACTCAACATCTAGAGACACCAACGACGATGAAGACCACAAAGAAGGAGGTAGTGAAGATATGGCTACAAACGAGAACCCTCACGTTGATGTCTTGATTTTATTGTGGCCCCATCACTAGATGCTTACTGAAACGATATTGAAGTTGGCTAAGAAGAGTTGGCAGACCCGACGGTAGATGCATCAGATATCAGGGTCCTCGTTGTGTCCATGGATTATAACAATGTTGAAGATGGTGTGCCACCTTTTCTAATCCTTCCATCTAACGAACTACAATATGAAGAAATTTGTTTCAACATATAAAGCCTCACCTCCACTACCTTGATCGAACAATCGCTAGACAAGGACGAGGTACGTATGACTTGTAAAATCTTTTTATGGCTACATTTTAGAGTTACTTAAGCTTAACTGGATTTTGATGTATTGTAGAACAATGAAGCACCTCTACCACGACGTAAGAGGAAGAAGCCGATTAAATTCCCCCAGTGATGCAAAGAAATAGAAGGAATCGATGATTCCTTGCAAATAGTACAGGTTCCAAAAGCCATAAAAAGGGTTGATTCGACATACAACCCCCCTCTGGCCAGTTGATGCAAATGTGTGGAGGGCGTACTTGTCATGGAGGGGAAATCCAAAGACCAAGCATGAGGAGCAAACTGTTGTCTACTTCTTCTAGAAAAAGGGTTTCGTCTAAACATTAAAGAAGAGCACTTAGGTAGTTAGAGATATAAGTTTAGGGTCAGTAATGAAATTTCCTATTTAAATATTATGTTACTAATGTTTGAACATTTTGTAGACCATGGATCTGTTGATGATGCACGTTTAACGAAAGATGTATTAAAGAGCAGATATGTGTAGATACGAATTTATGGTATTGTGGACTCATGGTTTTTGTTATTGTAATCTATGCGTTAAGTCATTGGTCACGATCACTGTGTGTGAAGTACTCACTATGTATCTCTTCATCGCATAACTACGGAACCTTCGTTGAGTACAAGTTTTCTTACTGCTTATCCAAGTGTAAGCGAAATAGTAGGTTTACCTGGGTGATCCAGGATCACACACAAGGAATTGATTCAAGACATTAGTTCTAAGAATTACTTATCTATAAAAGAATTAATTAAATTAAGTATAAATGAATTAGAACTAGGACTAAAACTACTTATGCATGTCAATAGGGTCTGTAACGGGGAATGAATGGATGCAAGATGGAATTGTGGACGAACTTGTATGCGAGAAAAAGGTGAAGGAAAGTCTATACATTATTAGGCGATAAGGCAATACGAGAGCTTCGATGCGATATAACTTGCATAATCAGCTCATGATTAAGGCAACCTTCTCTCGAAGTGTTTAGATGCCACACTTGCTTACCTTTCATGATGCAAATGACTATGCTTGATTATGCGAGATATATCTAGGATAACTCACTTATAATACTTATAGAACTTCTTGTTTAAGGACAACAACCTCTCAACGCCTAATGTCCAAACTTGTTCATCTTTCAGGATACAAATGTTGGAAGTTACCTCACTAAGGTGGAATTTGTCAAATTCCTCCTTGCATGCATTAGCCTTATCCTTGCTACTTACCCTCTCGGGTACCTGGCGATTGACACTGACCAAGAGATGAATATAGCCTAACTAATGCGGTAAGAATTATAAGCCATACTCCTTATCAAGAACTTATCACAAACCTAACTACTAATAACACATTGACAAGTGAGAAGTCCAAAAATGATAGATTGAAAATATATAAACATGTAATATATATATAGAATGTAGGCCTTAGGCAATTGTACAATATTTACAACATACATTACAAATTAGTGCAAAAATGTGGAGAAAGAAGGGTGGAAAAATATTACAAGTTAGGGAAAAATAAAAGTATGGATTCTTCCCCACTCAGAAGCCAAGCTCTCGCTTTTATAACTGACTGAAGAAGAAGAAGACATTACAGACGATAGAAAAGCTATTCCTTTTTGCCACTCTCTTTAGGGATTGGCCTATTCAGACATTTGTCCTATACATGCATACAAATGGCCCATGCAGGCCCCCTCCTTGTGTCCATTCAAACGTCTTTTTTCTTAGTGGGGTTGAGGCTTTTTTATAGGTAGCTTTTGGCGAGAAACTTCTGTTCTTTTGGGATTGTCAAGGCCGATTGCAACCTTGTGAAGTCACATCAACTCCAACTACCATTATTGTCATTTAGTGAGCTTTTCTCGTGTGATGACGTGGTTCTTCACCTGAAAATGTTATTCGCCAGGCGAGTTCCCATCGCGTGGCCTTTGCGCGGGATGTGTCCTACAATTCACTAGCTTCTTCCTTCCTACTTATTCTGCGTTTAGACATTGTAATAGAGTAAAATAGGTAGGATACTTATGTAAGATGTATTTCTAAATACTTACGTATTTACAACATAAGATACGCATTCTGATCATCTTCTTATGCCTTTTAACCTCATTATTCTAATAAAAGGAGCTATAATAATGGATATTTATACACGTTATCATATTGGACTCATTGTTCATGGTTAGTTCTCACTCTTTATGTTTAGATTGTCTTAATTTGATTGATGCACTTGTTGGGATTTATGTCCTAAAACTCGTAGATTGTAAATATAATCCATTGATCGTTATTAATAAAGTGTTATTATTGTAATAATTGTTATTGATTAAATTATTAGTTTTGTCTTAATAACCAAAATCCAATAAACTAACATCCTAAGTTGTTTAATGAGTCTTGAACAGTATGTAGAGACATACAAGGATCAATGTTCAAGATCAGCTTAAAGGGTCTATAGTATAGGGATAAGGCTGGGTACCTTATCGTGGTAACACTATGGATAGGACTCACTTTGTATTTGATACAAACGCAATGATCCAATGAGTTCGTGTAGTTGACATGCGAGTGAGGGTATCCTATGCAATGAGTTTGCATAAGACCAAACCACGAAATAGTAACCACTAGATGTAACTCCGTTAACTAGTTAGGTTTCTATTTCACTAGGATGACCTAGGTAACTTAGCCTTAATCCTGAGTGTGTTATGAACTTCTGTTCGGGAAGGATTGTCCTTTAATTTGTACGGGTGAGAGTGGCCAGATCGCATACTCAATAAGCTTATCGTTTTGCGGATAAGACCGAGTGGGGAGCTAGGAACATAATTACATAAAATGGAATTCACTCCTTCCTTATTTTAGGGTAAGTAGATGAGTGTTCCCTTAAATGGTGTCTCCAAGTCTTGAACAAATGGCCCTACCCTCTCTATGGCACGAGAGGGGTTTTTGTTTATTAGTAGGACCATAAATAGGTTGTTCATTGAAGAATTAACTTACTGTTATTGGTCTATATCCGTTGACACATAAATATATCTACAGTGAGAAGAGTTCAGCTGTGAGTCTTTAGTGGAGTGTACACACAGTTAACGAATATTGATTAATGTGGTTAATGAGTTTAGCCAATTAATCTTATATCGTTGTAGCTTCTGATCTGTAGGTCCATTAGGTCCTCTTCCTAGCTCGTAAAGGGCAATGAGATTTATTTATATTGGTTGTAATTTGAAATGTTCAAATCTACTTGGGGAATTAGTTTAATGAATAGTGATACATTATAATATAAAGTTTATCAAACTTTATTATATAAATTTAATTTTGGATATGATTAAAAATTAATTTATGAGAGATAAAATATTTGAATGAGTTCAAATATTAATTTAATTTGAATTGGATTCATATTAAAATTATTGGTTAGGAAAAAAACTTATATTTGAATATGATTCAAATTTAATTTAAGTTAAATATAAGATATTTAATTTAGCTATTAATTAATTGAAGAATTAATTAATAGTTTAATTTTATTTAATTAAATCTATAAGATATTGCAAAGATATTCATTCAAATAAGATTGGAATGAAATATTAATTAAATATAATTTAATTAATTATATTAATATAAATATATAAGATATTGGAAAGATATTCATTCAAATAAGATTTGAATGAAATATTAATTAAATATAATTTAATTAATTATATTAATATAAATCTATAAGATATTGAAGAGATATTTATTTAAATAAGATTTGAATGAAATATTAATGAAATATGATTTAATTAATTATTAACTAATTGATTAATTGTTAATTAATTAGTAGATTTGATAATAGAATCTCATGATTCTCTCTTACTCCTTTTTCTATTCCAAAAAGGAAAGAGAGTTATAAATATCTAGAAGAAAACATTTTTCTTTAAAGAATTCATCAAGAAAAGAAAGCCAAGGTTTTTGATCTGCAAAAAGAAAAAAGTTTCTCTCAACTACCTCTAAACTTTTTTCCATCCTAATTGATTCCCATAAACCAATATCATCCTAGAGGATAGGGAGGTCTCCGATGGGTGGTGTCCCAATTCGGTGGTTTGCAGATTCAAAGACATCAACTAAAGTAAGATCTCAGTATCTTTTAAATAAAAAGCATGCTTAGTTTTTATTTAGAATTTTGATTCTAAATTTTGCCAATGTACTAGTATTTTAAGATTCTCAAATTAAAATGAGTAATGATTTTTTAAATCTTCCGCTGCCATAAGACTTTTATCCCTTCAGCACTAGCAACTACTTACTACTTTTCTTGTATGTGTGTTCTGTAAGAACTCAGTTCAACAAAAAGAAACCATCTCTCAATGACTTGATGACGAAGGAATTTGATGGAAGATGGCAAGAAGGCACCATGGCAGACTGATATGGACTGCACATGACCAATTATGGACCCATCCAGATTTGAGATACTTCTTTGACTACTCTCTCGATGTCATCAATGATTGCAAATCGTGGTCTGAACTTTATTGGGTGATGGGGCCAATCAACATGAAACAACATTGGATGATGGTTGCGATCGACGCCAAGCATTTCAAGGTGGATGTCTTCGACTCTATGCCTAACTACATCGATGATTCTATTGTTGACCCCATCCTTCGTACCTAGGCGCATGTCATCCCCTCCCTTTGTATAGTGATTGACTTAGACAACACAAGACCACATTTCAAGTATGGCCCTCGGTGATTGAGAATGGCCAAGGAAGTTCTGCAATCTAGGAAGTCCTTAGATTGTGGAATCTTTTACGCCAAGTTTGTTGAGTGTGCTGCGGTTGATGGTCCAATCCACGTTTAGATTAGAAGCACATGAAGTTGTTTAGACAACAATACGTGACCGAGTTATGGGTGAATAAATATTTTTGGTCTGATTCATGTTAGGGGCCATTTGGGGGAAGGAAAGGAATAAGAGGGAAAAACAATAAGAAAAAGGGGGGATTAAGTGGAGGAAAGAATTATTATAATCCTTGTTTGGGGGAAGAATTAAGTGAAAGGATTATGGGGGATTATTATTGTGACGACCCAGACTTTTCGGACTGACCGTCTAAGTCGTCAATTTGACACAAAACCGTTTGTTGACAAAAGACATAGGAAGATTCAGTTGAAACCGTAAGAAAACGAAGAAAAATTTAATCGGGCCCTATTTCCAAAATACAAAATTTCGAAGGCTGTTTACAAAAAAATTTAACTATTTGTAGACTTAGTTAAATCAAAATATTTTCAAACCGTCAGCGGAAGCAGTTTAAAGACAGTCTCCTATGGAAATTCACGAGTCCTTGTCCCTCGTCGGTCTGCCCCTCGTGTTACCTTTGCCTGAAAAGTTAAACATAAAAAGGGTGAGTATTAATATATTCAGTACGGGACCCACTACTGGTCCCGTTCGGGAAAAAATAAATTATTAGCATCCTATGGTGTACCCTGCACAGTCACAGTCTTGTGATCCCGTAGGATGCACATATCAGTCTAGTGCTTCCAAAGGATGCACATATGAGTCTAGTGCTCCCGAAGGATGCACATATCAGTCTAGTGCTCCCGAAGGATGCACATATCAGTCTAGTGCTCCCGAAGGATGCACATATCAGTCTAGTGCTCCCGAAGGATGCACATATCAGTCTAGTGCTCCCGAAGGACACCCGCAGGGTAACTATCCACTAGGAACTAATAATTTATCCCCTCAGTCCCTTCTAAACATCTTAACAGTCATGCTCAATACAGTCAAATTTCCTTATCACATAAGCTCCCCATTTAACCTCGAACGACCATATTATCCAAATTTCACCCAAGGACAGTCAAACATATCACTACATCAGTCATCAACATAAATAACCCAGCAGTCACAACATACGCTAGATAACAAGTCCACGTCAATCCATACATACATATATAAGTTTCATTCAGTCAAGCACAATATACGTTAAACTTTCAGTCCACACCCAAACAAACATCATAAACGTCATCCCTACTCAGTCCAGATATAACATTCAGTCCAGATATAACATTTCAGTCCAGGTATAACATTTCAGTCCACATAGTCAATACATCTTAATTCTTGTTATTGAGTCCAGTAGAAAATCCCTTACCTTAAGGATTACTAAATTTTTCTTGATCGAATTTGTAAACCGCGAACAACCTAAACATTAAGATAAGTACTCAACATTTTCTCCAACCACATCATTCACTTAAAATCAATCAAAATGCGAAATTCACAACTTACCCCAATTCGAATGAAGCAACACTTCCAATGAGGCTCGCTTCGAAACTTAGATATCCAAACACCGCCTCTCAAAAATCACCTTAAGATCAAACAATACCCAATCAATTAGCCAACCTTGAAGCTTATGCTAACTAAGAGCAATACTATTAAATCCAAAATTCTTCTTACCAATGAACTTACAACATGGACGTCGGATCCGCGGCTAGTTCGGAGAAGAGGTTCGACACGCGTGGCTCACAGACGGCTTGCACGGAGACCGAATGGCGCGGATCTGAGGGTGGCTCGGTTGAACGGAAGCGGAACGAGAACCTTCAGTTGGAAGACGGATAGTCGCGGCGGCGCGACGGCTGCGCGTTGATGGCAACTCCGCAGATCTGAAGGAGAACGTTGGTCGGACAAAGCGGCTGGGCTGGGCTTCGTCGGACTGTTGGAACGGCGGCTTGCGGACGACAAAGCGGCTGGGCTGGGCTTGCGTACGGTTCGGCTTCGTCGGACGGACGGAAAGAAAATGAGGGGCGCGCAGATCTGGGCGGTGATGGTGGTCGGCTTCGCGAACCGGAAGGGGTGGCGGCGTGCTGCTGTCGAAATCGGTCGGCGGCCGGCTTCGTTGGAACGGAAAGAAGAAAGGAAAAGGGAAGAAAGGGGGGCAATCTTGGCTGGTTTCGGCTGGAATCCGGCGCAGACCGAGCGGCGGCGGCTATCAACGACGACGAGGGGCGTGGCTGGTGCGATGCAGCTCGACGGCTTGAGGTTGAACGGAAAAGAAGAGATGGAGGGGTGGCCGACGGCTAGGGCTTGGAGAAGGAGAAGAAGAAAAGAAAACGAGATGGGGGGGGGGGGGGGGCTGTCGCGTGCGTGAGGAAGAGAGATGGAGAATTTTTTTTTTTGTTTTATTAATAATAATAATAATAATAATAATAATAATAATAATAATAATAATATAATAAAATCCTCTTTTTTTTTCTTTTTTTTTCTTTTTTTTTTTCTTTTCTTTAAGGGCGTTACAATTATAATCCTTGTTTGGGAGAAGGATTATTTGAGAAAGGATTATATGGGAAGGATTATGACAAAAAAATTATATTTTTTTTTTCATTTGTGTAATTTTTTTTATTTGTACGTTAACTCCAATATGAGAAAAAATAAATAATTATTTTTTTTCTGGAAATGAAATTATTGTCTTTTTTTTTCGTGAACCCAATACAAAATGAAAAATGTGCTAATATTTTTTGCATTTGTATAAATTGTTCGTACCGTAAAACCTCTACAATAAAAAATTGTATTCAAATTCATTTTTTTAGTTAGGTTGTACCGTAATCCAAGCGTTCACAAAAAAATTGTATTGATTTTTTTTTTGTTGATTTTGTATAAATATTTTTTTTACTTGTAACGTACACCTAATATACTTTGAAAAGTAAAGTTTTTTTTCCCATTTGTACAATAGTTTTTTCTTTCTTTTTTAACATTAAATCAAGTACACAAAATAAAGTGTATTAATTTTTTTGGTTGTGTGGAATATGTTTATGAAATTTATACTGTAAATTCAATTCAAACAGAAATTGTAATAGTTCAATTTGATCAGTAAATCCAATACATTAAAAAATATGCTATTTTAAAAAAATTTATGACAAATATTTGTTCTTTTTCTACCACAACCCCATATGAGAAAGAAATTGAATTACATTTTTTTTCAATGTGTAAGAAATGCTTATGGATGTTTTCCGTAAACCAAATACAAACAAAATTTGTATTTTTTTTTTTGTTTGCGTTTGTCTAAACTTATTTATTTTGTTCATATTGTTTTCCAAAACGACAAAAAATTGTATTAAAATAATGTTTATAATTCATTTCTACTGTAACCCCAACACACGACAAATATGTATTAATTTTTAAAATGATTTTGTATAAAAAAAAATGGACCGTACACACAATACACAATACAAACAAATTGTATTATTATTTTTTATTTATGTAAAATATGTTTCTTTCAAATTGTACAGTAAATAGAATACAAAAAGAAATTTGTATTTTAAGTTTGTATTATCAATACTAGACAATACAAAATTGTATTATGATAGTTTTTTATTTTTTCTTTCATTTTTAATATTTGTTCTTTCATTTATTAATTTTTTTTCTTCATGAGAACGATAAGCAATATACTATAGAAGAGGACTAATTCATTTGGCACAAAGAGAATGAAGAAGAAGAGAAGGTGATTAATTTGTTTGGGAAAGAGAAGAAATAAGAGGATTAATTTGGAGAGAAGAATAAATAAATGAGGAAATAGAAGAAGAAATAAATGAGAAAATAGAAGATGGAGAAGAAAGAGAAGGATTATATTGGAAAATGGAAGGATTATATTGGGAAATGAAAGGATTAGGTGGGAAAAGTGGGGGTAATAAATGAGGAAAGAGAAGGAATAATGAAGATTAAGGGTAGTAGTTTCCCTCCCCTTAATCCGTGGGCCAAATAGTCCTTTCCTTTCCTTCCCCCAAACGCCCTCTTAATATTTTCTGCAATAATCTCATTTGCTTCTGGATCTGTTATAATTAATTCTCATACAAAATGTATTGTAATGAGTTCTTATAACAATATTGTCTTTCAATGATACTTGTAATAAAATTCATTCTTGTTAGGGGTGTAAGAATAACCCGAGTAACCCGACAACCCAAACTACCCAACCCATATTATATGGGTTGGGTTGGATTGAAAATTTTTATTTTTTTTGGGTTAGGTTGGGTATCGGGTTGGATGGTTGAAAATTTGGGTCAACCAACCCAACTCGAATTAATATAATATATATATATATATATATATATGAGAAGTTTGCAAAAATAGCAAAAACATTTATGATAACAGAGCCCATGTCACTTACATTTTGTAAATTGCAAAATGGTAAATTTAAAAGCAGATTACCATCCGATTACTGTCAATTACTAGTCATACTTGCCAAATTTGCAATATGCAAAAAGGAGGTGTTATGAGCTGTTTTTTTCTAAATTTTTTTGTCATCTAATGCAATTTTCCTATATGCATATATATGTGTGTGTGTATATATATATATATATTATTTTTATTATTATTTATTTATTTAATAAAAGTTAAATAATCTTATGAGTTTCGAGAGTTTTTTTTTTCTGCTTAACTTGATGCGAAACATATTTGATTTATGCTTGATGATTTTCATTTACAAACATTAAAATTTAGAAACGACAAAAAATAATAATACTAATAATACAACCCTACAAGCCAACCCAATCCAACCTATATTTTATGGAATAGGTTGGGTTGGAAACTCAATTTGGATTATTCTGGTTGACAACCCAACCAACCCAAAAATATGGGTTTGGTTGAGAATGTCTCTCAATCCAACCCAACCCAACTTGTTTACACCCCTAATTCTTATAATAATGTATTGTAATAAATTCTATTAAGAATGTCTTCTAATAAATGACTTCCGATTAATTATCATTCTTTCTTGCAATCAACTACCATAATAAATTCATTCTTGCAATCAATTACCATTAACAAATGCCTTGTAATTAATTTCAGCTATAGATCTCAGTTCATTGATATCCCGAAATCCATCGAGTTCTATCATGTAATGTTTTAAAATGCATGTCACAATGTATTGGTTTCTCGAGATCTATAACCTAATGCTTCCGAATGCATAATTCAGTGCATCGTTGGCCCAAGATACATTCAGATTTAGATCAAAAAGTAATATAATGCATATCTTAAGGCATCATTGCCTTGGGATGCTTGAGTTTTAAATAAAAAAAGTATCATAATGCATATCTCGTTGCATCATTGTCTCAGGATGTCCCAAGTTTTAAATCAGAAACTCACACATTTAATTTCTCGATGAAGCGTTGGCCCGGGATACATATAGATCTAAAACATAATTCTTAACATTTTATGGATATCGATTCGATCTCGGTCAAAATCGGGCTCGAGTTAATGAGGACTTAGGTCGTTTTCTGCCTCGTCGGTGAACTCCATACCGAGATCCACACTGAATTGACAAAAATACCCTTATGGTTTGAATATTTTGAATTTATTATTGTAGTAGTTAGTGGCTTGTTGAAGAAGTTTTAAGTTTTAAGTATCCCACGACAAATATCAAGAAGGAGAGTGACTTTCCCAAAGTGCTTCTCTTACCAAAAGTGTTTGGTACTCCTGCTCTTAAAACAATGAAGCATTTGAAGCTTTTTCTAAAATTTCAAGGAATATTTCAAGTGAATACTAATGTTTACTTTGTAGTTTTCGTGAAGATGAGGTTGTGTATCGTTATTACAATGCATTTTCTTACCCTGTCTTGGTGCTCATTCGTATATCTCGACCAGATTCTGTATTGATTTATCCTAAGATATGTGTAAAATTTCAAATCTCGATCAGGATGTTTATAATTTTACCTCGAGATTACACTTGTGTTCATTATTTTTCCTTGTATATTTGCAAGATGCCTTGTGGGTTTTGGTGGTGAATGGAATGCGGCTAAGAAACAATACATCGGAGGACAACTAACAGGGTTAAATGTCGATGTGTATATCAAGTTTGAGGATTTTTTGGGAAAATCTATAGAATAACTCGGATAAATTCTGTTGAGCATGATTTGGTCATTAGGTGTGTCTATATAAGGTGAAACCGTTTTGGGGGGATTTCGCTATTGCCAATAAAAAATACCTTGAGTTTTATTTAAATGGGGATGACGTGTCATAAGTTGTCGTTTTGGTTTCCAAGGTATTAAAACCATCCCCTATAAGTACTATGACAAAAGTGTTTAATATTCTAATGGTTTGCAACAGCAATAAATTAGACTCCCCTAATCCCAACCTTAAGTGCTCACTTGTATTGAATGAGGTCCTTGATCTGAGTTCGTTAACTACGAATGTGTGTCCCTTATAGTTGGGAGACGATAGAGTTGGATTGGCTAGCATAGGTAATGAAAAGCTCATGGACGATGTTGGCCATGACTCTGACATTGAATTCAGAGTTGATGATGATGTTCATGGTCTTCATATGTTTGATATTGAATTGGGAGTTGATGATGATGTTCCTAGTCTTGATATGTTTGATTTAGATGTCCAACTACATCATGAAGGAAATATTGACAGTGATCACCAACCAATGGCTATAGAGATTGCTTGTAGTTTGAGGCCATAATTGGGTGAGACAAGCAGATCACTTGAGGATGGTGCAGTGAAAAGTGACGATGAAGAACTGCCTCCATCAATTAGCAACAAAAAGGGAGTGTGTGCAAAAGTTGTTGGAACACACAGTTTTTCTATCAGTTGAGTCATACCAAGAAGACGTACAGGTCGATTATTTGTTTTTGAAAAAGAAAGATTTGGCAAAGAAACTTGTGGTGTTCGCCATCATGAAGAACTTTTAGGTTTGTGTGCATAGATCGAACAAGAAGTTTTGTGTCCTTAGATGATCTAATTTCGATATGTTTAAGGTTTAAAAATTTGAAAGTACACATACGTGCCAAAATGTTCTGAGGAAACAAGATCATTAAACAACCTAAAAGTTGGGTTACAACCAAACTGATTCAATCAAAGTACAAAGGTGTTAGTCGTGATTATAGATCCAAAGAAATAATTATTCAAGATTTTCGAAAGGTGTTTGGCATCGATCTGCCGTACAAGAGGCTTGGAGGGCTCGAGAGGCCGCACTTTCAATGGTAAGGGGGTCCCTAAGAGAATCTTACGCTTTATTGGCTTGTTATGGAGAAACCTTAAAGATTGCCAATCTAGGGGCTCATTATGATTTGGAGGTGGTTTTCGATGATCATTTCTGGTATATGTATATGGCACTTTGGGCATCCATCCGAGGTTTTTTGAATTGTATAAAGTCAGTTTTGGTGGTTGATGCACCTCATTGCAAGGGGAAGTATAAGTGTATTATGCTCGTGGTAGTGTCAATTGATGCTAGTAAGTAAATGTGTACCCCGATCGCATTTGGGTTGGGTGACAGTGAGAATGACGAATCATGGACCTTGTTCATGACAAGGTTATGAACAACTATCGCTGATGTTGATGGGCTAGTGTTCGTATCAGATCGACATAAGAGTATCGCCAAATTCATTGTGTAGGCCTTTCTCGATAAGTTCCATGCATTGTGTATCCATCATTTGAGTTTGAACTTGACAACGAAGTTTAGTAATGATAACGTGTGTGCGAATTTCATGTTAGCAGCCAAAGCATGTCGGGAGTCTGTATTTCAATATCATTAGAACAAGTGGGCACACTACTCGAGAGAGCAAGAGTATCTTACCAAAGTAGGTTTGTCAAAATGGGCCCATACACAACAGGGGGCATGTGATTTGATTAGATGACCAATCAATATCGTGGAATACTTTAACGTGGTTTTGAAGGACGCATCGGTACTATTGATAATCGCTTTTTGGGACCACATCGGATCTATGCACCATGCATGGTTTGTCGAACTAAGGGAGATAGGGTCAAGTCGAGAAACTGTATAACCTCAATTTTTCTAAATCATTTAAGTTACACAATTTCAATATATAAATAATTTTGTCAATCTCATTAGAAGTTCTTTAAGCACACCACAAAGATTAAAACAATATTTGACCGACAATATATAAATCATTTAACCTAAACGACTTCAATTTCTAAATCATCTAACTACATGATTTAAATATATAAAAATAATTTTATGAATCTCATTACAATTTCTCTAAGCACACCACAAAGATAGGCAACAATAAAAAATCAATGAATTGTATTTTTAATTACAAGAAGACTCTACTGGCCAATAATTGTATTGTTAGTTGTCGACGAAATAAGGGGATGATTTTTAAGTTTAGGGCTAGGAAGGAGGAGTAGGTTACATTGTATTAAAAAACTTTACAATAATAAATCCCACAATCACCCGTCACCGTTTATTAGAGTGCATCCCGTACACAATATACTGACCATGGTGTTAAAGGTAGATTGGGCTTCACCGTGGTGTAGCAGAGCCAAGACAATGCACCTCATGTTGTCAACTCCTTTAACAAGGTCCAAATTCGATGTCAAATCAATAAACGAATTCCAGACGTTGATTCATCGCTTGACCAAGTCAAGCACGATCAAAACTCAGTGGCATTCTCCAATGTTGTAAGGCATGTGTATGAAGTCGACGTCTATCCATGCCTTGTCATAATTCGATAACTCATCCATCATGTATTTCAATACGGTATCATCTTTAACCCTGGTGTACTCAATGTCAACCGGGCGAGTGCCCCTCTGAATCTCCTCATACAAATATGGATTACACCTTAGGAAATTCTACAATGTAGGGTGAACCAGAACACGCACTATTAACAAGTTGAGAATAACAATTGAACTGAAATTGTTTAAACATACCGTGATGGCACGATGGTTATAGTGAATTGTTTCTTCATGTACGAGGGATAGAAATTGACATGTAACTTCTTCTGGGTGAATAGAACAATGTGTCCATTGTCTACAAACAGTGTGAAGCAACTAATTAATGTTAGATGGTGCCACACATAATGGAAAACATACCATATTTGAAGTATGTACGTCGTCATCCATGAATGTTTTCGGAGTTAGGTGGTTCATGACCACGGAAGTGCCCTCGAGGATCTAACTATCTTCTACAACTCCTTCTCTCTCCAAGGGTCTAAGAGGTATTTCGAGAATTGTTTATCGAACTTCAAAAGGATCTTGTAGATAGATTGTTGGGGCACACCATCTTTCTTCTATTAGCCCTTTGTCATTATTCAATAATTGGGGATGACAATTTCTAAGATATACTTCTCTTCCTTGTTGTCCTTTCCTTAGGTACAACATACGACAAAGCAAGAGACAAAATGACCTCCACGTCAAACTCGATGGGTTGCACAATTCGTAAATTAGTTTTAGATGTTAGTTTTATTATAACTAAAATCACCATATAAAGGAATGCAAAGTCTGAAACTATTTACCTCATCTTTCGGCTCTAAAATGGGTTAGGGAGGCGATGGTGGACATCCTCACGCTCTGATGATACGTTCATCAGTATGATACCATCTTCAGGTCGTCAATAGTCAAAGCGAGAACATCCACAAATATGTCGCCAACCAAAATCTGAGCCTCCAATGCATTGAATGACGTACCTTCACCACTGCCATACCATGGTTGGGAGTCAACTGCCTAATCCTATTAAAGAAGCAGTAGAAACCAAAGGACTAAAACTTAACTAAAACAAAAATAATAAAAAGTTCCAAGCAAATAATAATAATACCTTAACCAATGCATCAAATGCTTCTTTAGGTCGATAACTTGGCTAACATGGATGACTGCATTCATAGTAAGAAGTCTTCCATCACATCTAATCTCGTTCTAGGCAACATACATGTTGGCTGCAATCATCGTCGTTGGGGTCTATCAGTCTTGATAGGCTGCTCCGTAGATGCGATGGGCAACCATCGTCCCCAGAGGAGAATGGGGATGTTGGGTAGGAGAAGGAGGAGGGGGATGTTCTATGCGAGTGCATGGTGAGGCAGGCTTGACGTACTAAAGAGAAGGGTCATACGTGCCTTCCTAACAACCCTCAGTTGTTAGAATTTCAAAACTCCAATCAAGGTAAGCACACTCGTCATCCGTAAGTTGAATCTTATGTATTTAGGCCTAGAATTGGAACATCAACATGTGCTAACTAAGAGATAAAACCCTAGAATACTATAGTGAATGTGAAGGAAGAAAATGAATCGTAACGTACCATTTGCAACCTAAAGACCTAGGACTCAATCACCTTCAACCTAGGTGAGTGTATACAACTCCACTACATGATGCGTGCACTACAATAATAACGGTCTTCCCCAACGCACAACAACGTCACCGAAAACCCTAAACTGCGTTGCAAAAGGCTACAGCGACGTCGTGAACGACGTCAACAACCACGTAGCGAAAAGCGCGTTAGGGATACTTTCCGCGACGCATCTCGACACGACGTCGAGGAAGATTTCCCTCGCGCACGGCCCATTACGTCGCATAACGCTTCCACGACGTCTGTGTCGCTATAGGATTTTGCGACGCAGACGTCGTGGAAGGATTTTGTGAAGCCAGCATCGCATAAACCTACAGCGACGTCCGCATCGCCAAAGCGTTTTGCAACGTCCGCGTCGATTTTTTTAAAAAATAATTTTATTATCATTATTTAGGCATTAGTAAAACCCAATGTAATAAAATTTGTAATAAATTGATTAAATTGAAAATATTATTCATTATGAAATGAAATAATACATTAAATATGTTCAATACAAAAAATTAATTACATTATGCAAAATATTGCATAAAAAAAAAAAACTTAAACTGCAATGGACGCCAAACCTGCAAATAACATGGAAGTATTGTTAATTAGAATATCACATATGAAAAGTTAAACAAATTAAATATTGAAAAGTGCGTACCCAAGTGATCATGGGCCTCTCCGTGCCCGACTCATCTCCTCGAGCATCTTCTTTATCTCTTCCATTTGTCGTGAATGCTCTGCCATTTGTCGATCTCGTTCTGCCATTTGACGATCTCGTTCTTCCTCCCTCAGGCGTTGTTCTTGGAGCATTCAGTTAGCGTTGTCAAGGTTCGCTCTGATTTCGCTAACCTCTTCTATGTGTGCCTGGTAGTCATACACACTGGAGGAAGAAGATGAAGCGACAGCTCTAGACTTGGGTTTTGGGCCCCAACCAAGACCTTTTTAGTAGCCCGGTCGTCTACCCAAAACTGTTTCGCATATCTCGTCCTCAGTAAGTGGTTCAGAACCCTCTGAGACGGGCTGAGACTGTAGTTCCACCATATGATTCTACACAACAGATAAGCTTGTAAGTAATTTGAGAGATGACTTAAAAACATAGAATTAAAAGTATAACTCGACACGATCTAAAACTTACAAAAGCATCCTCTGCAGCTGGTGAAATGAAATCGCCACTACTACTGGCATGCGTTTCTTTGAATAACTCGACACGATCTACAGGATGACCGTGCAGTTCAGTGAGCTCTACTTGTCGCTAGGAAACGCTTTGTGCCGCTTCTGTGGTTGTAAGGCTGTCGCGCCCTAACAGGTGAAACTGCCGAGTGATGTAATGGTCACATAGAAAGTGCCAATCTTCCAGCCGATTTTTCAATCTCAAGGGTGGGTTTGCTCGTGCTTCTTCAGGGTTACTAAATTTCTTAAAATGGCGATGATTAGGTTCCCTGAATTCCTTCCACACACTGAGCATCTCATGCTCAACAAACCGATTGAGTGCTGGATCGTTAAGATCAAACATAAAATATTGCTACAAAAGAAATATATTTGAAGTCATTAAATCTTTTAATTATAAGAAAATAGAAACATACATAAACATTTATGAATTTACAGAGACTTACCGCTAGGCCGCCCTTGACGACCTCGATGCACTCTGGTGGTACATCTGCCCACTTCAGGGCCTGAATAGGAAATGTATCTCGTGTCAGCACACCGATCGTGCAACTGAAATGAGGGGCGTGTGTCGAGACAGGTCTGTCTCCTCTAGGGGGGTGGAAATGGGAATTCTCCCATTATGCTGTACGTATCGCTCGACATCTATGTTTCTAGAATGTCGCCGTACGCTCCTAGCAGTAGGAGCCGAATGAGAGGGATCTACTGAAAACGTTTAATCATACACAACAAGTATAACTTAATTAAAGGACATGATCAGATGAGAGAGAAATTGTATTAAATTTACTGAATATTACGAACCTGAAGTGTCACCTACTAATGACGAACCACTAGCGTTATCCAACGCGTCAAGGTTGAGGAAATAGTCTTCCTCATGCATATTACTCGGAAAGTTAGACTCCATTTCTACACACATAAAAATAAAAAAAAATATTAAACAAATAAACGTGAGTATCACAACGTAATTAATGTATAGAAAAATGACTAAATGTGTATATACGTCAAAAACATTGTTATTCATCATCGCACGACTCACTTTGATGTGATGATTGTTCGTCATCTTCATCATTTATGAAATTTTCCACGGAATGACAAACATTTGGTATTTCCACTATTGTAGGATCAACTTAGTCCTACACAAGGTGTCATCCTCAATAACGTGTTCGTCCACCTGATGTTCAACGACTATTTCCATTACATTAAGTTGATCATTTTCGATATCTTCCACTTCTAGCACGTCCCATACACGTTTATTTTGCACCACTTGAACAATTTTCCAATTGATACCATTTTTAGGATCCTCAAGATAAAACACCTGATGTGCTTGGGTTGCGAGAATCACAGGTTCCTCAGCAAACCAACAACGGAACGTGTTTATTGATTTGTAGCCTAGTTCTTCTTGCGTCCTATGATTTTTATTTTTGTCTATGTCAAACCATCGACACTTGAATAACCAAGCACGTCGTAGAAATGGATATTGAATGTGCAACACTTCGTCCAAAACACCGTAAAAATTGTTGTTCGTACCTTCTCCACTACCTTCTCCGATTACCATGACTCCACTATTTTGAGTTGTGCGTCGGGAATCATGCTCCAACATGTGAAATCATACTCCACCGACAATGCATCCACTGTAAAAGCGGACATCAAGTGATGGTCCCATTGCGAGTGAAAATAAATCTTGAGATATGTTTGAATTGTCACGCATTTCTGCCATAACCTGAAATTGGGTTTAGCATTAAAGTACTTATACGTGTAAAATATGTATAAAGTATAGAAATGGTCGAAGTCATTCACTCGAAATACCTAAGCTTTGAACCAATCGACAAATGCTCATTGGTGTCTTTTAAACAGTTCAGAAAAGCTTTCACCCTGATGACATATCAAAAGAAGGTGTTTCCTAAAGTATACAATTGTGATCAGTTTGTGTGTGGACGAGTATAAAATCCTAAAATATGTATAGAAATGTGTACCTCTGATATTCGGCTATTTCATCTACATTGCTGAGAATGTACCAATTAAAGAGTCGTTTCTGTTCTTGCGATATACTTTGTAAACGTGACGCTCCCAATGGTCGTACTTTCTGAATGAATACTTCATACTCACCAATGACCTCATCCTTTTCAATGTTATCGTCATTTCGATCATCTCTAGTGAATTAGGACTCAATCCCCTTCAGATAGCGTGAATAGAAAGTACTTGATTCGTTCATAAGATATCCTTCTATAATAGACCCGTCAGGATGAGCTTTGTTACGAACATATTGTTTTTATCGGAGACTTCTTTCAATGGGATACATCCAACTATAAGAAACTGGACCAGTAACCTTCGTCTCATATGGCAAGTGAACTGCAAGGTGTACCATGACGCTAAAAAAAACAAGTGGAAATATTCTTTCTAATTTGCACAATATAATTATAATATTTGACTGCAATCTGTCCAAATCACTTATTTTTATCATCCTGGCGCACAATTCAAGAAAAAAACTACATAGTTCAGTAATTGCAGTGTACAAATTTTTTGGTAAGAATGCCCTAACGCCGATTGGAAGAAGTTGGTGTAGCAGTACATGACAGTCGTGCGTTTTGAGACCTGATATTTTTCCCTCATTTGCATTCACGCCAAACATGATTGTCTGGAAGATCCTGTCGATGTCCCATGAATGATATATTTCCGCGTATTCCGAACTATGATTTATCCTCATGCAAATGGGATATGCTTGATATCCTTTTGTACTCCAATCAGATAGATCATCATATGCCAGAAAGTCATTAATTGTCCACAACAAGGCTGCATATGTAACGTCCAAAAAAAAAAAAAAAAAAAATATATATATATATATATATATATATATATAATAATAATAATAATTAATTATTTTTTTTTTCCTTTTCCTTTTCCTTTTTCCTTTTTTCTTTTCTTTTTCTTTTTTTTTTCTTCTTCTCCCATACGCAGCCCCCCCCTCCATTTTTCTTCTTTTTCTTCTTCCCTTCTCCAGCCCTAGTTGCCCAGCCGGCCGCCGCCAACCTCCACTGAAGAACCCCCCCCCCGTCGCGCCGTTCAGAGCTGCGGAAGACGACGCCGCAACCGTTCGTCCGCGCCGCGAAACCCAGCCGTCCGTCGCAGCCGCGAAGTTCGGCCGCCGCCCAGATCTGCCCTCCCTTCTTCTTCCCTTTCCGTTTCTCCTTCCGTCCGGCGAAGCCGCCGCGTCCCACAGCCTCACCGTCGGCCGAAACCAAGCCGAAACCCCCATTTCTCCTTGGATCTGTCCTCCCCGCGCCGCCGTGACTCTCCGCTCAGCCGCGTCTCTCTCCGCCTAGCTGCATCTCCACCTTCCAGCCCGCGTCACCCATTTTCCAGCCGCGGATTTGAAACCGACCGTCGACCGACCCATACGTAAGGTTTCTGCAAACTGGCGGCCGTGTGCCGTGGAGTGTCGTTGCAATTATTTTACAGTAAATCGTCGAAGTGGTGCCTTGGGTAACAAATTTAAGTTATGAATTTTAGTTGTTTCAAAGCAAATTCGAGTTTGTTGGTTGGATTAATTGTTAACCGTTGTTCGGGTGTTGTTTGATTAAGGTGGTGCTTGGATATCCAAGTTTCGAAGCAAGCTTCATTGGAAGTTTTGTTTCATTCGAGTTGGGTAAGTGTGAATAATCGCATTGATTGGCTTTAAAGGAATGATGTGCTGGAGATAGATATTGAATATTTATCTAAATGTTTAGATACGTTTTCGCAGATCTTGGTGCGGTTAAGGAGCTTACCTAACACCAAGGTAAGGGACTTTCTACTGGACTCAATAAATATTATTTGGATGTATTGGCTGTATGATTTGTACTGATATACTGAGGAGGAATAATGATCATGAGGTGTATGTTTGAATGTGGACTGAAGGTTAATGTATATTGTGTTGACTGAATACAATTTTATATAAATGTTTGGATTGATGCGAACTTGTTGTCTAACGTATGTCGTGATTGCTGGGCTATTTATGTGGCTGACTGATGTAGCGATATGTGTCGACTGTCCTTGGGTTAAATTGGAATAAAAATGGTTGTTTGAGGTTAAGGGGAAAGTTCACGTGATGAGGACGTTTGATTGAGTTGTAAATTGACTGTTAAGATGTATAGAATGGACTGAGGGGATAAATTATTAGTTTTCCTAGTGGATAGTTACCCTGCGGGTGTCCTTCGGGATCACCCCCTATATGTGCATCCTTCGGGAGCACTAGACTGATATGTGCATCCTTCGGGAGCACTAGACTGATATGTGCATCCTTCGGGAGCACTAGACTGAT
>CM046892.1:932145-1000099 GCA_025688845.1 Cucumis hystrix | reverse complement strand
TCGGGAGCACTAGACTGATATGTGCATCCTTCGGGAGCACTAGACTGTGACTGTGCAGGGTACACCATAGGATACTAATAATTTATTTTTCCCCTAACGGGACCAGTAGTGGGTCCCTTACTGAGTATATTAATACTCACCCTTTTTATGTTTAACTTTTCAGGCAAAGGTAACTCGAGGGGCAGACCGACGAGGGACAAGAAGGACTCGTGAATGGCCATAGAAGACTGTCCTTTATACTGCTTCCGCTGACGGTTTTATAAACATTTTGTTGAACTGAATTTACAAATAGTTAAAGTTTTGTAAACAGTACTTTAAAATTTCATATTTTGAGATAGGGCTCGATTAAATTTTCTTTCGTTTTGTCATGGTTCAACGGAAATTTTGCTATGTTTATGTGTCAACAAACGGTTTTGTGTCAAATTGACGACTTAGACGGTCAGTCCAAAAAGTCCGGGTCGTCACAGCATACAACTGAAAATATTGATTCGTCAGACAATCATTATACACACACCAAACGTCCATAAATTTTTTAACTCTTCAACTAATGGCTGTAGGTACACATCAATTTCTCTGTCGAGAGATTTAGGATTGGGAATAAGCAATGACATGAAAAAGTTAGACTCTTTCATGCATTTCCATGGTGGCAAATTGTATAGAATTAACACCACAGGCCACATACTGTAAGAGATACTCATATGACCGAACAGATTAAATCCATCTGAAGCTAACCCCAAACGAACATTTCGTGGCTCCAATGCAAAATCAGGATATTCAGAATCAAAGTGCTTCCATCCCTCTGCATCGGCTAGATGTCTCAACACGTCCTCTGTTTCCACCCATTTATCCTTATGCCATCGCATGTCTGTCTAACTTTCTTACTATACAAATAGTCGTAATCTTGGCACAAATGGAAAATAACGCAACAATTTTTGTGGAATTTTGTTTCCCAATCTGTTGGAATTAATCTTATATAGGGATTCACCACAAGTCGAACATTGTTGCAAGTCCTCGACTCCTTCCAGAACAATACACAGTCATACTTACAAGCATGAATAGTCTAGTACCTTAAGCCCAAATCACGCAATTTTCATTTGGCTTCATAGAACGAACTAGGGATGTTAGTTCCACACATTGGAAACGCAAGTTTTATTAACTCTAACATCATATCGAATGACTTGTTGCTCCAACCATTGAGAACCTTGACGTGCATCATTTTAACCAAAAAATTTAGTGACGAAAATTCTGAACACCTGAGGTATAGCTCACAACTTGTTTGATTTAATAACTTCTTAAATACGTTGTTTGTTCTGTCTTCTTCTAAATCTAATTCTTCCTCTCTCTCTTCTACTTGTTCAATACCAGCTTGTAAATCATGCAACATATTTAACATTTCATTTTCTTCATTAACTAGGTTGCTGCTAGTTCCTTCATCAACTATTGGGTAACTACTACTCGCTCCTTCATTAAATGTTTGTATACCTATGTTCAAGTTCAAGGGCTCTCCATGATACACCCAGTTTATATAAGAGGAGACTATTCCCATGGTTAATAGATGTCGCCTCACACCCTCTAAGGAGTCCCGATTTGAATTCATACATTTCTTGCATGGACATCTTATTTTTCCATAATTATTTGTGTGATGTTTTGCAACCTCTAAAAATTGAAAAACTCCTTCTCTGTACTCAACAGAAAACCTATCCCTAATTTTCATCCAACTCTTGTCCATCTCGTTAAAAGGCCAAACAAATAAATATGTTATATTAGTTTTATACATACTCCATTTTAATTACGTTAATTAACATTTCTTAAATTTCAAATGCAATTTGAAAATGATATTCAAATGCAATTTAAATATGAAATTTATATTCAATATTGAATTCGATAAATACACCTTAGCTTTATCTCAAATTTACTAAACCCTAAACCCTAAAAAAATATACATATGCACTAAACTATACATACCTATACATTGCACATTACACATTAAATATACATATAACACATACATATACATACACCATAAACATATACACATAACACATACACAATAAACATATACATACATATACATATACATATACATACACATTAAATGTACACATAACATATACACACATATAACTAATACTTACACAAAAATATAATAACCTTACATATACATATACATATACATACACCATAAATTATACTAACACATATACATATAATTATAAATTACACATAACACATACACATATATACAATAAACATATACATTAAATATACAAATACATATACATTAAATATACATTAAATATAAATATACATATATATTAAATATACACATACACATAATTAAAATTATATTTACAAAAAAAAAAAACCTAAATGCAAAAAAAAAAAAAAACGACCTCAACACAACAGTAGGTGGTGCGATGGTGAGACACGGCAACGGCGACGATGAAATTACACTATCTCTCGAACTTTCTCCCTTTCTCTCTCAAAGATTTGGATTTGGAATGAATTATGAGGGAATTGCCTAATGAATTCGGTTAAATAGGCAAGACTTCCCGTGACGTCTTCGAAAACGTCGCAGAAAGCAGGTATCCGCGACGTAGGAGGTAGGTGACGTCGCCGTTTAGTTTCACTTACCGCTACGTCTGCTTGGCCACTTCGTCGAAAGTCCAAAAATGAATTAATTAAGTTTGACTTTCAGCGACGTCGGACGACACTGCGTCGCAGAAGGTCGAGCAACGAAATTAATAAGTTCGACTATCAGTGACGTGTGTCACCATTGCGTCGCAAAAAGTCGAATCGTTTCGTTGACGTTTCGACCCTCGGCTACGTCGGAGGACACTGCTTCGCGGAAGGTCGAGCAACGAAATTAATACATTGGCCTATCCACGACGTACGTCACCATTGCGTCACAGAAAGTCGAATAGTTTCGTTGACATTTAGACTTTCAGCGATGTACGCGCACATGACGTCGCGGAAAGGTTCACAATTTCAAATGATCATTTCAATTTCTACGACGTCTTGCAGAGGCGCGTCGCGAAAAGATTATCATACGAAATTATGGTTTGACTTACTGCGACGTCTGAGGGTGCCACGTCGCGGAAAGTGTAAAAACAAATTAAATATTCAGCTTTTCGCGACGTGGAGGCGACTTGCATCGTGGAAAACCTTGACCAAAACAAATCATTTGGCTTTTCGCGACGTGTAAGAGAGGGACGTCGCAGAAAAGTGAAATAATAAATTAATTTCGCGACGTTCGTTTTCCAAATGTTGCAGAAAGTGGTATTTCGCGACGTGTTAACACGGACATCGTGGAAAGTCCAGCAACGTCGACGTTGCTTTTAGCGACGTCGTTTCTGGCGTCGCGAAATCTCTATTTTCTTGTAGTGGTGGTATCGCAAATGATGACTCTCTATGAGCAACCCACCCACTAATGGGCAACACTGTCTCGTAGGCCCAAACTTACAAATACAATGACATTGTTAACACAAACATATAACTACTTAAAAAATGAAAACAATGAGCAAATAAACATAAACTTGAAAAGCGAAGGGAAATCTGTATAGATTATACGACTCCAGAAACTTGTTATTTGCAAGTTTCTTCTTGTGTAAGGCCACTTTTCTAGTAAATGCCTGTTTCAAACCATTAATGGTCTTAGACCATACCAACTCACCCCAGTCATAGCTAATGAAGTCCTCTCATTTGTTAATCAGGCCTAACATCGTCCAATCTATGTGTTGCCTCTTGTCATACCCCAAACAGCACTGTGACCAAAACGCTGAAGTAGTGGAAATATGATGCGACTTAGTTACAACCTTGAAATTTTCTTATCGCAAATGTTATTCTCAACTTCTTTTAAACTATTAACAACACTCAAAATGTGACGGTGGTCAATGTAACGCAAAGCAAAATAAATACAAAACAAAACATATACTTTATTAATAACAGGCATTTCATACATTATTACAATACTTTGACCAAATAACCAATGCTTAACCATTTCCAAAACGCCTTGAATCACCTCGCCGCAGATTCTTCAACCTTCTTTTCTACTTGGCCTATACGCTTCATCCTGGAAGATAGATTTTAAAACGTAAGTCTAAAAGACTTAGTGAGGTTTTATGAAAACTTTTCGCAACTTTTCATAATTATTTCGTAAAAATAATATCAAATCATTTAAACATATCGACAAATCATTTCATTTTGCATAAATCTTTCTTTATGCTTAACAAATCATTTCATTTCGCCAAGGATCCAGAATCGTTCTCTATGCTTGGTTTCATTACCTCGCGTTTAGACTACTGTATCAACAGCATCCTAGAACATACAGATTCGTCTTTTTTGTTCAGGCCACTAAGCTTTATATGCTCCTTTCAATGCATAAGCCCACTTCTTATCACCATGTAGCCCGCACACCACATGGTGGCCTTAACTCTTTATGTGCACATAAAAGTTAGCATCATCTCAAAGAAACATAGTATTGAAATCATAACCATCAAATCAAGCTTTAACATTATAAACCATGCTTGAAAACATAACTGTTCATAGAAATCTCTTTGAAACATTCTCATTTGAATTCTTCTTTCAAATCAGTAAAGATAAATCATAATAAAGTTTTTAACATAAATTCATTTGAGAGAAAAGCACTCACAAAACTTTACTAAAGAAGTCCTCCTTCTTCTTCTCACAAAACTCTCATCACTCCCTCCTTAGTTACCCAAATCCTCTTATAAAAGAGCCCTTCAACTAACTTAATCATGCATAAACTCTTCTTAATACGCCAGCTCCTGCTTAAAACTTTACACATGTAAATTTAATATTCAATCTAGTCATGCTTAAATCCTTAATCTTACACAACCCCTGTCAAATCATATTTGACATTTTCTTGGCCAGACCTTGCTTCTCTCCTAACCCAAACTGCGAATAACTTCAACCACTTAACATTTCTTGCGAATAACCTTATTGTGTGGTTATATTTTTACTATAAGAAATCTTCCATGCAAACTAACCAACTTTTACTCGCATATAACTCTTATCGCGAATTTAAACTCCAAGGCTTCCTCGCAGACTTCTTCTCCGCAAAACACTTGGTTCTTCTCGTGAAGACCGCCCAAAACTCCTAGTCTAACACTCAAAACTTTCACTTCTTAACTTACGCGAAGATTTTTTCTCTTCTTTCACGAACTACCCATTTAATCGCAAAAACATATACTTAGCCATAAAAGATTTTATCACTTAATTCTTTTCGCGGATTTATTTAAACGCCAACTTCATAATACTTAATCAAATTTTACTTCCTTATTCAAATTAGAAATGGCTCTCACACCTCCTCTTCTGACCCATCATCGCAAGCTCAATGAAGTAGAATACTGACATCTTCACCACATCCTTGTCGTTTTCAAACTGAAGGGTCGGGTAATCCTTCTCGAACTCAAACCTGTTCATGCTTGTCCTAACCCAACCCTTCTAACAGGTTTGAGTTCAGACTGGACCTTACGTCTGGGCCTATACCTCAACCCTGTTATTATGTCAAAGTCCTTCCGCTCGAAGGAGACCTTTTTACCCAATAACTTAAACTAATTATGTTATCTTGTCCCTCCTCGACCTCTCTCACCAAAATGTAATGGAAGAGAGGTCCATTGAACACTGACTTTACATCTAAAAAGTGTTCGAAGACCGTTTTTCTAAACATGTGAAGTTGCCTGGGTGTTAACTTATTTTTTATACTTGACGCGGTCTTCAATAGATGTGAACGACATATCAAGTTTACAAGGAAGAAGTCCTTGGAGCTAATTTTGGTCATAAGAGGCATCTGCAAAACAGAAAAACACATATTTGAACAAAATAAGTATTTTGTGTTAAAACTCGAGTTGATCTCAGGGCAATCTTGGTCAAGAACCACATGGAACGCCAATTAATGTCGAGCAACATTGTCTGAGATGGCACGAGATAGGGGTTTCACATGCATTCTGTAAAGTAATCTCAGTCCCATCTCGGACAAAATCGAACCAAAGATTGCCCCACATAATGCATGTGAAACACATCAAATCTCAGGGAATTTTCATAGATCTCGGTTGATATTCTTTATTTGCACGACCCAAGATTGATGAAATCGTTAAGATTTATTGAAGGAGACCACATGCATTAACTTAGAATGATGTTGTACATCTAACTACATCCGACCACCAAATACAAAGTTTCCCATCTACCCAAACTAAAAACTAAAAACTCAAAACTCAAAACATAAACTAAAGAGTAAACCCTAAACTATGAAATCGTTAAAAATGCTTCACCTTGAGAGATTTAAGAGAACATATGAGTTCAAAAAGTTTTGAAGAGGAACATTCACTATGTGTTGTGTTTGACCCATTGGAGTTCATTTAAATTGGAGGGTTGTAAATGACGACGTTAGAGCTTTACCTCCTATTTTTAAACGTCTAACGAAAAGACCTAAGAAATTAAGAATCCCATCAATTGGTGAAGTTAATAGTAGTTCAACAAGATGCAATAGTTGTCATGACAATTGTCATTATTCTAGCTAGGACTTGCAAACTTCATCAAATTAATCAATGATGTAATCATTATAGTTGCATTTTTCTATTGTATTGCCAAATGAATTTATATTGGAATTTATGAGTGTTATTTTTTCAAATTCTTTATATTAATAAAAAAAATTGTTGTCTTTGTTTATATTCATCTTTGAATTGAAACATGTGGTGTATAAACTTACATAATGATACACATTAACACATTTATATCAATGTCTATCAAAGTAAGCACATTGAAACTCCATGTATATTTTTTAAATTTAATCCTAAAGAATTGAATTGTGTGATATATAATCTTACACACTATGATACAACATTGATTCCAGCTTCCATGACTGATAAAAATTGATATCTTTCTATCAATGTCTATCACTGATAGAAACTAATAGAAAGAAACTCCATGTATCAATTAGAAACTATTAATTCTTCTCTTTAAATTACTCATGCATGGGAAGGGGGCTAATACCTACTCAACCCTATTGAACCAAAAAACCAAAAATCCACTCTCAATCACTCTTTTTTAATGGGGAGGAATTGTTTTCGTATTCTAGACCTAAGGAAGGCAAAAAGTCCTTATCCCCCTTGTTGTGATAAAGGGGCAGAGTTGTTTGTTTTCAAGTCAAGTTTAGCATCCCTCTCACTTAACCTCTCTTTTTTCAAGTTAAGTCAAGCTCTGTCTCTC
Organism: Cucumis hystrix; assembly: GCA_025688845.1. Classification (NCBI taxonomy): domain Eukaryota; kingdom Viridiplantae; phylum Streptophyta; class Magnoliopsida; order Cucurbitales; family Cucurbitaceae; genus Cucumis; species Cucumis hystrix. Next base: position 992,869 of record CM046892.1, on the reverse strand, counting down.
TTTTCAAGTAAAAAAAGTCAAGTCAAGCTTTGCCTCATATGATATATAAACTTTGATACACATTGATATCAATTTCTATCACTGGTAGAACTGATAAAAAGATATCAGTTTCTATCATTGATAGAAATTTATAGAAAAATATCATATAATACTAAAAACCTGATAGGAAACCAAAACTTTGTCATTATTAGCTACTTTTGGTCTAAATTTTTTTAGTTTTCCTTTTTCTTCACCTTGAGAAAACCTAAATAAAGAAAGATTAAGAAAGAATGTTGGTATCTAGTGTTTCGTTATTGATGTCCCTAATAGAATTTCATTCAACATATATCCATCAATCCATAACACATATGTAAAATATGTAAAATCAACATTCATTGCCTTCATAATTTACATACAAGAATGTAGCATAAACAAAGTTTAGAAATTTAAAAGCAAGTTTCAAATATAACATTAAAAAAAAATATGTAGTTCACTGTCACTATAACTAGACTTTTCTATTCTAGAAGTATGTTCCAAGATCAAACTTGTGAAAGACCGGTTTGAGATGGAGATGTCAGTACTAAGCTGAAGGTTGGAGAACAATGTTGGGATTTATGTCCTAAAACTCGTAGATTGTAATTATAATCCATTGATTGTTATTAATAAAGTGTTATTATTATAATAAATATTGGTTATGTTATTACTTTTGTCTTAATAATCCAAATCCAATAAACTAACATCCTAAGCTGCAACTCACTTTGTATTTGATACAAATGCAATGATCCAACATGTTCATATAGTTGACATGTGAGTGAGGATATCCTATGCAATGAGTTTACAAAAGACCGGACCACGAAATAGTAATTACTAGATGTAACTTTGTTAACTAGTTAGGTTTCTATTTCATTAGGATGACTTAGGTAACTTAGTATTAATCTTGAGTGTATTATGAACTCCTGTTAGCGATGGATTGTTCTTTGATTTGTACGGGTGAGAGTGGTCAGATCGCCGACTCAATATGCTTATCAATTTGGGGACAAGACCGAGTGGAGAGCTGGAAACATAATTACACAAGATGGAATTCACTCATTCCCTACTTTAGGGTAAGTAAATGAGTGTTTCCTTAAATGATGTTTGTGGGACTTGAATAAAGGGCCCTACCCTCTCTATAGTACGAGACGGATTTCTGTTTATTGGTTAGACCATAAACAGATTGTTCATTAGAGGAGCACTAGTATTTAAGGACTAGAGGTAACTCAGGGGTAAAACAGTAATTTGACCCAACTAGTGTTACGAATACTCATGAAGGACTAACTTACTGTTATTGGTTTATATTCATGGACACATAAATATATCTACAGTGAGAAGAGTTCAGCTGTGAGTCTTTAATGGAGTGTACACAGTTAACGAATAGTGATTAATGTGGTTAATGTGTTTAGCCAATTAATCTCATATTGTTGTAGCTTCTGATATGTAGGTCTATTAGGTCCCCTTCCCAGCTCGTAAAGGGTATTGAGATTTATTTATATTGGTTGTAATTTAAAATGTTCAAATTTACTTTGAGAATTAGCATAACGTATAGTGATACATTATAATATAAAGTTTATACTTTAATCAAGCTTTATTATATAAATTTAATTTTGGGTATGATTCAAAAGTAATTTATGAGAGATAAAAATATTTGAATGAGTTCAAATATTAATTTAATGTGAATTGAATTCATATTAAAATTATTGGTTATGAAAGAAATTTATATTTGAATATGATTCAAATTTAATTTAAGTTAAATATAAGATATTTAATTTAACTATTAATTAATTGAAGAACTAATTAATAGTTTAATTTTAATTAATTAAATTAATAAGATATTGGAGAGAGGTTCATTAAAAAATATTTAAATAAAATATTAATTAATTATTAATTGATTTATTAATTGTTAATTAATTAGTTGATTTGAAATTTTTATTAATTTAATATTTTTTTTAAATTAATAGAATCTCATGATTCTCTCCTACTCCATTTCCTACCCATGAAGGAAAGAGAGTTATAAATATGCAGAAAAAAAATAGTTTTTCTTAATCAATCAATTGAACTAATGATTTTGCTTTTATGCAAAATAGTTTCTTCCAATTGGTTTCCACAAACCAATCTCATTCTAGAGGATAGGAATGTCTTCGACGGGTGGTGTCCCTAATTCAGTGGATTGTAGATTCAAAGGCGTCAATAAGAGTAAGTTCTCTATATCTTTTAATTTTAAAAGCATGCTTAGTTTTTTATTTAGAATTCTGATTCTAAATATTACCAATGTACTTGTTGTAATGACCCAACTTTCCTATAAGTTGAGGTCTTTAATATTTAAATAAGTATAGTTTTTTTTTTTAAAAGAAATAAATTTATAAGTTGAGGAAAAATTTTAAATAATAATAATAAAAATAAATAAGTAATTAAAGTGATAAATCAAAATACGTTCGAGCCCATAAAATAAAAGAAATACATAAAATAATTGAACCGAAGTTCTGAAACAAACCAAAGATATAATTACTAAAATATAAATGCGGAAAAACTGAACTATTCCCTATGGCGATCCACGGTCACTTCTTATCATTCGCCAGCTTGCCCTTGCCTCTCCCCTTACCTGAAAGTTTAACATTAAAAAGAGTGAGTATAAATTTATACTCAGTAAGAGTCCCATATTTAGTCTCACTATGTGTTGTTAGTCTCTTTGTTAGAGTCCTGTAATAAAGTACCACGCACTATGGTGCTCTCGAACGCACACTATCCAGTAGTCCCACCGGGACTGAACTGGGCTCTCGGTGGACCCGAAGGAAACACCCTAAAGGAGAGTCGGGCTGTAAGTGATCTCGTCGAATCAAGTCTCAATAACTACACAGACATATATAGGGGAGGACCTTGATGGACCCCTCGTGGTACGACTCTAACCGGCAGACCAACATAACACTATAGGCTATAGAAGCTCAACATAATACCAACATCTTAGCTCAAACACACATAACTCAAAAATAACATATAATCATATCATACACCAATGGTGCTGCATCTCAATCAAAAGGGGGAAAAATCTCTTACCTGGAGATCTGCTAAAATAATTCACTGGTTGACAGTCAATTCCTCCCAATACTCAGTCCTAAACATATACAAAATTAACATTAATAATTTTGTCAACTATCACCCTACTGTGTAATTAAGCAACCAAAGCTTACCCCAAGATTAAGATTGAATCCAACACAACCCTAAATGGAACAATTCACAGTCTCAGTTCCTCCAATTATACTCGTTCCTTCAAGAAAACATAGATCCATTTAAATCCATAACTTTATTCATTTGGGACAAAATAGGTAATTAATGGGAGTACCAACACAATCAATATTAGCCAAACTCACCAAAGTGACTCCAAAACAAGGAACGACTCGGCAGGGCAGTCTGCTCGGGCGCACAGCTTGTAGAGGAGAAAGAATGCGTTCGGCTCGGATCAACTGAGACGGCTCACTCGGCTCGTTGAAGGGACGCGGCTTGGAGTAAGGGAGACGGCTCACGCGGCTCGATGAAGGAACTCGACTCCGGTGTGGCTCGGTGAAGAGGGACGCGTGCGGCTTGAGAAGGCTCGACTGCGGTGGGCGACGGGGCTTCGTCTAAAGTTCGACAGAGAACGAAGCCGGAGGGATGCGGACGGACGACTGCGAAGGGACGGTTCGACTTCGACAACCTAGTGTAAAATGACTCACTACGTTCTCGACTGGCCAACAGTCCTTTTCTCCGTCTGAGCAAGCGACGAACGAAGAGAAACGGATGAAGAAGATGACCGGAGGAGGGTGGCGTGCGACTAGGGCTTTAATCGTGAAGGGAAGAGGAAAGAGTGGAGAAGAAGGTGAATAGTAAGTTCACGCTTCCCAAAAATACCCTATTTAATAATAACAATATTATTATTATTAATAGTTATTACTATTATTATACCTATTAATTAATTCTTTCTCTTTTTACTTTTTCCACCATAACAAACAACCTCTCATCTCTCCTCATTTAATAACTCTTTCCATCATCTTTAATCCTTCTCTTTTTCCAACAAAAGATACATTTTCCTTTATAATTATATTTATTCCAAAATAAAATTACTCTCATTCCTCCATAACTTAATACATACTCATATAAATAATTACCCATAAACTTTTACTTTACCAACCTTAAATTCAAAACCAAATTTTTAACAATAGAATTCCAATTTTCAAAAATTAACCACACATCTTTCCAAAACACTTAACCTCCACAATTTAAAACAATTTCACAAATAACACCCAAAATTAAACAAAATAAAATGATAATAAAAATAACCTAATAGTTTTGGGATGTTACACTTGTATTTTGGGATTCCCAAATTAAATTGTGGAATGGTTCTATACAATCTTCAGTTGTCAAGGGCTTGTATCCCTTCACACAGTCCATTAATGGTGATGTTGTTGTTGTTTTGGAGTCTTGCCTTCTTTGCATCTATTTTTAGGGTTCATCTTCATTGCTTTTGTTTGTTTATTTTTTCTTTTTGGCCTTTCATTCACAACTTGGTAATCATCACCGGTTAATATTTTTGCTTTAAACTTTTTGCCTTTCCATTTTCCTTCAAGTTTAACTTTAGATACCTGAGATAATGGTAATAAGAAAGAATGTTAGTGATATAAATATTAGAATAATTATGGAAAGTCACTGTGTTTCATTTACCTTATTTCCAGTTGTTTGTTTTCTTTTATTTTTTATTCTTTTTCTTTTCCATTTCATTTTCTACATTATCTTCTTCATTGTTGTGCTTATATATCATCAGTAGGCTACAAGAAAGTATCTTTACTTAATAATTGTAAAAAACAAAGTTAAGTTTGTTGTAAATATACATGTTCAATATATACTATTAACTATATTTACCTTTTTGTCGTTTCTAATTTTTTACTTTCTCTCCTTTCTTTCATTTTCTTCCACATCAGAATCCTAAAATTCATTAAACTTAGCTTTCTACTACTATAAAAAACTTTAAAGAACAAAAGTAATGTGTTTCTTTTCCAACACTGATGTAATAGTATCATTGTCTATTAGACTATCAGTGATAAACAATGATAGAAGTGCATCTCACTCAAGCTATAAACAGTTTGAAATTAATTTCCACACAAAAAAAATAAAAAAAATAAAGAGAGCATAAGAGAGCACTATGATAAAAAGAAATCATGTAAAAACTTTCAAACAATGAAACGATGAATTTCTCTTAATGATAGAAATTTATATAAGCCAATTATAGCAAGTTTTTTTTTTTCTTGAAAAGAAGAGCCTCTTTATTAAGATTCAATAAAAACTCAAATTACAAGAGATAAATAAGAGTATGAAAAGAGAGACAATTTGTTCATAAAAAGAATAAAACCTTTTCTTCATGATCATCCTCTAACTCTTGTATCAGAGTTTCTTCTATATCTTCATCTTCAATCTCCTACAACAACATAATTTGTTATCATTTTGTGTTTAAGATAGACACTTATAGACAATGATTTATTTCCATAGTGTCCATAAAATCAAGTATTTTAATAAAAGGAAGGAAACTTTTTCTTTTTCATTTGGTATCTAATCATCTCCAAACACTTGAGTTATAGGAGTTTCCAAAGTAACCGTTGTTGGGTTTGATTTTCATTTTCAATTTCAACCTACAATAAAAAGAAATATTATAGTTAGTAATCTAATATCATATACCAAAGACTTACTATAGATAAATTATTCGTCACATAGTTTACTATGTTATCAACATTACTGTTATCTTCCAAAACTTCTAGACAGCAAGAAGGACGTTTGTTTTTCTTCAAAGTCAGTTCAAGCTTTTTGTAACGAACCAAACTTTTCAGACCTTGTCTAAGTCGTTACATTAACACAAAACGGTTTGTTGACAAAAGACATAGCAAAGTTCAGTTGAAACCATAAGAAATCGAAGAAAAACTTTAATCGGGCCCTATTTCAAAATATAAAATTCTAAAATATTGTTTACAAAAAATAATAACCGTTTGTAAACCGAGTTCAATAAAAAATATTTTAAAACCGTCAACGGAAGCAGTTTAAAGACAGTCCTCTATGGCAAATCACGATTCCTTCTTGTCCCTCGTCGGTCTGCCCCTTGTGTTACCTTTGCCTAAACATAAAAAAGGGTGAGTATTAACATACCCAGTAAGAGACCCACTACTGGTCCCGTTAGGGGAAAAATAAATTATTAGTTTCCTATGGAATACCCTGCACAGTCACAGTCTTGTGATCCCGTAGGATGCACATAATCAGTCTAACGTCCAAGGAACGCATAAATCAGTCTAGTGTTCTGCAGAAACACATATCAGTCTAGTGCTCCCAAAGGATGCACATATCAGTCCAGTGCTCCCGAAGGATGCACAAGAGAGTGTTAATCCCGTAGGGCACCCGCAAGGTAACTACCTACTAGGAAACCAATAATTTACCCCTCAGTCCCTTCTATACATCTTAACAGTCATTTACAATCCAGCCAAACGTCCTCATCACGTAAACTTTTCACTTAACCTCAAACAATCATTTTATTCCAATTTAACCTAAGGTCAGTCAAAACATATCAGTATATCAGTCAACGAACTAAATACTCATAACATTCTCCTCCAAATACAAGGGGTATGACTAATTAGTCCGTCCCCTCCGCCATAAAAACGCCACCACGACAGCGTATCCTACACTCAGTCTAAACAACCATCCGTCAGTTCCAACCTTCCCCCTATATAAAATACATCTGCTGTTTTCAGTCATTCAACAACCATATGTGAATATTTACATAGCCAGTCAGTCACCACATACACTTGACACCAAAATCACATAACCCATACATAAATATATAATTTCTCGTCGAAACACAATCTTAGTTAAACATCAGGCTCACAACCAAACGTATATAGCATATCCAAGATTCCTACCCAATTCCAATATAATCATGCAGTTCAACACATCTCAAAGTTATAAGTGAGTCCAGTAGGAAGTCCCTTACCTTAGCATTAGGTAAGCTCCTTAACCGCACCAAGGTCCACGAACAACAAACCTAACCATCAAGATAAGTACTCAGTATTTTATCCAACACATCACCCACTTAACATCAATCCAATGTGATTATTCACACTTACCCAACTATTAGCGAAACGAGATCCAACTAAATCCAATATTTGTTGTGAACCCAAGGACATTAAGCGTTACCTTCAATCTAAGATCGAACAACGGTCAACAATTAATCCAACCAATAACTTGAATTTGTTTTGAAACAACTAAAATTCATAACTTAAATTTTTACCAATAAAACTTCGACCATTCTAAGCAAAATAGAGGCAGCGGCAAATCGAAGGCAGAATGGTTCGGATGCTGTACATCAGCTAGGCGCGACGGAGAGCAGTCCGGTAACGCAACCGAGTTCGTGCGACGCGGCCTGACGAGGAGAGAAAGAAACGCTCGGCTTCGATTTGGGCTGGGTCGATCGTGAAGTGTGAGGGGTGCGTCGGCTCGGGCGTGACTGCTGGAGACGATTCGCGAACAAGACACGGCGGCTAGGTTCGGCTGGCAGACGAATCGGCTGTGATGGTCGGCGTTCGTCTTCTACAGACCGAGCGACGGAGGAGGAGAAGAAGTCGGCATGAGGTTGGAGGGTGGGCAGCGGCTATGGATCTGGACGAAAAGGAAAGAGGAAGAAGATGGTGGGAGGCGGCGGCGGCTAGGGCAAGGAAAAGGAGAAGAAAGGAAGAAAAAGATGGGGGGGGGTGCACGCACGAGGAAGAAGGGGGAGGAAATTTTAATTTCCCCCTTTTTTAAAAAAAAAAATATAATAATAATAATAATATATTATTATTATTATTATTATTATTATTTAAATCCCAAATTTTTTTTTTAATTTTATAGTATACAACACCCAACAAACTTTAAAATCTTTAAATAATAAGGTAATTTGATTGAAATAAAATACCTCGAAATTGGGGTGTTACACTTTTTTTCTTTTACAGACTTGTGGAAGATTTTCCAGTGGAACAATCTTTAAGCAATGCATAACCGTATTCAAAAAACTTATAATTTCTTTCGGTCCTTGTCTAAATTATTTTTGTTCCTCTTGTATTTACTTCTGTCCTTCAATTATTCTCTTCTGACCTTTTTTTTTTAATTGTTCAATGCCTTGCGCGATTCTCTTCAGTCACTTTAGTTTATTTCTTCCATCTTCTTCAATTAGTTTATTTAATTCTTTATTTTCTTTTTTTTTTTCTTCTTTTTCTTTTTCCTCAATCTCCTTCTTCTTCATGTCAATAAAATATTGCATTATCTTTGATTTAGATTCTTTCTCTGTCATTTGGAGTGGAATCATACAAACTTACAAGTAAGCACATCGAAAACTATTAGAAAATTTATTTAGCACCATTGTGATAGACATGTATAAATCAGTGGTAGTGATAAGGTTCTATCACTACCTATAAGTGATAGCCAGTGATTGGAGTTCTATCCCTACCTATCAAGCAAGTAATTTACAAATGCAAATGATAAAAATGGAAATAAAGAAATTACTAACATCCTTCGATTCAAATATGTTTTAATTTCCTTCAAAATCTTTAATTCATCTTGCCGCAAACATTTCCATCTTGTTATTCTTGGACAATTATCAAAAAATTCTTCCAAAACCAATATCTAGAGATGATAGTTTTGGAATTATTTCAAAGGCTCAATAGATTACTGGCAACGAGAATCCTTGTAGATAGATAGCACCCTTGTCCAGATAAGTAGCTTTCTTGAAAAATTCATATGTTAAATTATATGACAATCTTCCAAATGAATATTCATTTAACTCTTCTTCATTGTCCATAATACATAAATGTTTCTAGTTAATTTTGTTATGTACTTGCCTTGAGATTAAAATACTCTGTAAAATGTAAAGATTTGCTAGTTTAATCTTCAAAATGTCACTCTCAGAATCTCGCATTATTTTTTAACGTTCTTTCGAAATCACTCCTCAATGCTCTTTAATTTGATCATGCAAGAAGAATGATGTCTTAAGTTCTGATGTGTTATCCCTTTCTGTTAAATCAACCATACTGAAGTTGTGTTCTTTTAGTCCAATTATCAAGCAAAAATCTTTTAACCCAAATTTCTCAATTTGTCCATTAAGTTTGACTGCCAGTACATTTGGCTTTCTAGTATAAACTTGTCTCTATACCAAATAGTTCAAGAATTGGGTTAGAATTTTGTCTATCTTTAGGTTTAAAAAATGTCCAAAAGGAACATAGTTTGGGCTCCTAGAATATGGAGCCCTTGGGGCTTTCTATTTGATTGTATCGAAAGGCCCAATGAATTGGGAGTTCCCTATTGGGCTAGGTCAATTCTCATGACTTGAGATAAACACTGTTCATTTAATTTGTTTTTTATTATTTGTAGAACTTCTAGATTTATGTAAGGAGTGACTTTCTTTATATTATTCTTTCCATCTTGAATGAGTAACTCATGTTCTACCAGTTAAAAATATATATTAAAACATGCTAGATTGTACTTTTTGAATACATTATTATATATTGAAAGTGATAGAAGAAAGAACGAATAGTGTTTGTTTTTTAGTTTTTTAGTAATTTGCTTTTTAGCAAAATAATAGAGTATATTTTGAAAAATAGCAAACATAAAGAATAATTTGTTTTTTAGTAAAATCGCATGAGATAGATATTTTTTTATAAATTTTCAACCGATTTTACCCCTTGATAGACTAAATATAATTTTTGTTAGTTACAATGTATTTCTGCACCGTTAAACAATAGAATATAACACATAATTATGATTATAGTGTATTTGCATATCATTCAATTTTATAATAATATTAAATAAATATTTATTTTATCTATTGATCTCATTTAACGAAATTATGCTAGATTTATGCCTTAAATTTATAACAGATTATCCTATTTATACATTCAAATCAAATCTTTAACATTTTATTTTTATTAATATATATATATAATAATACATATTTAATTCAAACAATTTAATTCACACCATTAAATCATTAATAATGCTATTACTTCATGGTCGGTTTAGTTGAAAGATTCCAAAATTTGAATTTAAAATAATATCTTTTACCTAAAATTATGCATTTTATATAATAACAACTTCATATAAATAGTGTATCTTCCCTATAATTATATATATAACAATTATTCCATAAACGGATTGACCATATTAGTAATAATAAACTGTTAAGCATTATTTTATGGAATAAATGTTAATATAACGGCAATGCAATCCTTTTATGGGAATAAGATGATAAAATTTTCATTAAACTAATGATACACACGTTAAATCCATCGAGAATATGGGAATAAAATCCTTTTATGTAATTATCATTAAATGAGGTAAATTTTCCATAAATATAATTTACTATCATTTAAAAATTGATTTTAAATTTTGATCTAAAACCACAAAAACACTAAAAAATATTATTCAAATGACAATATCCTAAAGAAGTCATGAGAATAATATGATTTTTATTTGAAATTATTTAATTGTACCAATTTTCCTACATAGTTTTTTAATCCGAATTTTATTTTGAGGTACAAAAGTATTCGAATGAATTTGTTTTCAGTTTTGGAATTCTTTCACGGCAGCTGTCCACTTTATTGTTCGCATTTATCGTACGCCTGTTTTGGAATTCCTTTACTTTTATCGTCTACCGTTTCTTATAATGGCAATGCAACGTGTGAAGACTTTTTTTGATGGTAGATGGATGAAATCTTCTCGATATATTGACTACCGTGTGGTTGATGTATTTGTTCCATGCTCATCTTCATTTGAAGAATTCTTACAGTGCATTCAAGATAGACTTTTTCCATCCTTATATATTTCGGTGTGTCACATTACTCTTTATTGGGATGGATGCAACAGTTCGAACCTTATTCGGATTGTTGAATACAAGGACGTGTATTGGCTTATGTTGATTATGTCAAAATTCCCTGACAATGATTTTGTTTTGGTTGCTAATTCTGCACCTACTGGGTAGATTGAAAATACACCGTGTTTCAATAACGAAGTAAATACACAGCAACCTACACACAATGTATCACGGATTATTGATGTTGATTCATTTGATTCACCAAATGATGCAGTACCTATTAAGGTCGGAGTAAAGTTCAGAACTAAGTCAATACGGAAGAAAGTGATTTATATGTTGGCTATGAACAATAGTTTTGAATTTGTTACACTTAGGTCCAACCGCACATCATTTGACATTCGATGCAAAGATCTGTCGTGTTCATGGTATTTACGTGCTTCTGTGTTAAAAAAAAAGCGATATTTGAATTGTTCGTAAGTTTACGGATATACACCAGTGTGCCGTTGACATTGTTAAAAATGATAACAGGCAAGCAACATCCTGAATTGTTTCTGAGTGTATGAAGTCATTTTTTAAAATGAATGACAAGGCTCCATGCCTCCCTTTTGATGTTATTAATTACATGAAGATTAATCACGGGGTAAATGTAAGTTATGATAAGGCCTAGAGAGGATGTGAGATTGCATTGAATTCCATTAGGGTTACCTCAGAGGACTCGTATGCAATGTTGGCGGCATTCACAGATGCATTGATTAGGAATAACCCAGGTATAATTTATACATCAAATACTGTGTATTTGCTATTAGATATTTTACTCATTTTGGAAATATACTGTAATTCTAATATCACATTTATTGAATAATTACTAGGAACGTATACGGCTGAAGAATCAGACGATGAAGGTCGATTCAAGTTCTATTTCATGGCCATTGTAGATTCAATTGATGCATGGAATTATTGTGTGCCAATTATGACAATTGATGGTGCAGCGTTGAAGAATAAATATCTTGGTACGCTCATTTCTGCTTGAACTATTTGTAAACCCGATATTTTCTTGGTCAATTTTATTTTATTTAATATATGTGAAAGGAATAAAAGAAAAATGGAAATTAAGTGTATATATATATATATATATATATATATATATATAATATATATTTATTTATTGGTTTTTATTAAGTAAAGTAAAGACAAAAGAAAAGAAAGAAGGAAGGAAGAATTGCATTCGATGCAACTTTCTAATGTTATAAACCCATCCACCACCAATGTTATTTCAATTCCTTTCTTCTCCATTTTCTTCACCATTTTTGCACCAAATTTCAGAGAGACTACAAAGGGAAGAAGGCTGTGAGAGGAAGAAGAAGAAACTCAAGAAGTGTTGGTTGAAGAACACAAGGAGTTTGCAAGATCAACTTCTTTATAGTTCACTAAGCACATCTCTGGTTTTTTATTGAATCCGAGCTACACAAATAGAATTAAGAGGTGAGGTTTAAATTTATTGAAAGCTAATTCATTTTCAAACAAATTTTATGAAGAAAGCTTGAGCAAATTCTAATGTTCATTGGGTGAATTTTGACAACGAAAACAAGGCAGGTGAGAAATCAGAAAGTCTCTAGTTTGTTTTGTATTTCAGGGTGTACCAATGGAGTTAGGATCTCTATTTGGTATGGTTGGAAAGATTATTTAATTTACTACAACTTTTTTGAAGAAACCGTGAACCAAAAACGACTAAAAATAAGTTAAATTGCAGGGACAAGTTAAGGGGTCGTTGTAAGCCCGATTGTTGAAGTGGTTCAGTTTCGAGGGATACCTGAAATTATACACAGGGAATCAGATTAAATGTCTTGAGGTAAGTTTTAGAGGACCTCAATTGGACGTAAAGAAATATAATTTTGGTTAAGTAGTTGAAGAGTTATGATCATTTGAATTATGTGCTGCGAATCTGGAAAATTCTGAGAAATGTGTAGAGTATGGATTATTATTTTTAGGGATAAAATTCTTTAGCAATATCCTTAGTGAGCTATGTCAAGCATAATATTTGAAGATCATAATATTTAGGTTTCTAATACTTGGTTCTGGTTGTTTGACAGGCCAAGAGAAAATAGGTCGGATTTACACATCGGGAAACTAGTCTTAGACTGTGAGTGACCAAAACCAGTTTTGAAAATATTTCTTTTATTTTCTCCTAATTATTAAATGTGATTAATTGTTCCACAAGTTTATTTGCAAGCTTTGAAAATCATTTGAATTCCATGATTATTTTCAAGTATGAGTTTCGAGACTAGATTTCTTAATGAAGATTTATGCTAGCACGTGATTAACGAAGGTCTGGAATGTATTTGAACCAATGTGTTTCAAACAAAGCATGAGTTACCAAGTTTTGTTTAAGAACTACAGCTTTTCACGAACAATCTAAGTAAGTTTGAGCTTTACGAAAGATAAAGATAGCAGGCATGTTTTAATGTTTTCGTATGATTTTTCTGATGTTTTTATTAACTACATGACTGAGGTGTTGAGCCCGAGGCTATATGGTACCGTTTGCACACAAGTTAGATTCCGTTGTTGACGTTGAGTGTACTCCATAACAACAATGCTGTCGTGAGTGTTGGGCGGGCCCCACTACATCGTAGAGCTTGTAAACGTTGTTGTACTGTGTGTGCCCTACACAGCGTAGATTTGTCATGTAGTTAAAATATTTGATATACTTGATATGCCTTGCTATATTTCAATGATGTATATATTGAGTATTTGAGGAAGCTATTCTTACTATATTATGTCTATGTTTACAACTCGTATAAACAGATTTATATGTGTAAGCTTTCACGTGCTCTTACCTTTAAATTTCTAGTTTTAAACTGAGTCACTCACTGAACTTTATAGCTTACCCTTCCAAAATGTTGTACCCACTTTCCAGGTAGAGGTCGAGTTCCCGGTGCCTGATAAACTGCCTTAGTCTGCTGAAGCTCCGATATCGATTGCCAGTACGTGGTTAGAGTTGTGTATAGAGTCTGTTGTGATGTGATGTATATGTCTTAGTTTGATTTAGATACTCTACAGTTTGTGTGAGCTTTAGGAGTTGCGCCTGTATAAACCTTTGTTGATTATGTTTTGGTTAAAGAGTCTCCAGGTTTACTTGTGAAATCAGTTATTTCTGGGCTACACTTCATGTATATATATGATTAGTATAGGATCCGCTGTGTTATGTTGCATGTACAATATTTATATACTAGATTAGCAAGTTTATCACTTTAAAGATTTCAGCAGAGTTGACAGATACAGATAGAGAAAAACATTGTCTTTCGGCTTCACGCCGTCTTTCGGTCTAAGCTAGCAGGTAGTCCGGGAGGGGGTGTGACACTATTGATGGAAATTCTCAAATTGTGCCACTAGCTTTTGCTGTGGTTGATTTAGAGAATGACTTGTCATAGACATGGTTTTTTCGCAATCTTAAAGTTAGTTTTGGAGAAAATAAGGAAATGGTAATTGTGTCGGATGCTCACAAGAGTATAGAAAATGGGTTTAATGTTGTGTATGAATTAGCTGAGCATGGATTATGTGCATTTCATCTTTATAAGAACTTGAAAAAGAACCATAAGTTGCTTCCTATTGAGGAATCACTCCACAATTGTGCTAGAGCTTATACCCCGTTGATGTTTGAGTATTACATGAGAGAACTTGATAATCTCTCTCCATCAATTAGACATGAGTTGGAAGGTATCGGAATACATAGGTGGGCTAGGGCATTTTTTAGGAGAAAGAGATACTCGATTATTACAACCAATATTTCTGAAAGCATGAATTCTACATTGAAAGAATCTCGAGAATTACCTGTAATTAGACTTTTAGAATCAATACGTAGTTTGGTTCAAAAGTGGTTCTATGAAAGTCGCACCAAATGAAATTTTCAATGTACGAAACTATCACTACATGCAGAAGATATGATTCGAGAATCCTTAAGGGAAAGTCGCTCAATGAATGTAAGTTTTCTCAGGCCTTAAAAATAGTTGCAATTATTATCTATACACTTATTTGTGAATGACATTTGATTTAATATTTGACAAATATATCATGTAGATCAACATGAATTTGAAGTCCACCATTGTAAGGAACAATTCACTGTCAATATTTTGGCCCGTACGTGCTCATGTCACTAATGAGATTGATTTAATCCCCTGCTTACATTCTTGTATTGCCCTTTCTACAAGGAATCTTAACTTGCATATGTACACTGATAAGTTTTATTCTGTTTCAAATCTGATAAACTTGTATAAGAAGGCAACACGTTCTATTGGTAGTGTAGACCAAATTAAGAAAACATACCAAGGTGGCAACGATGGGCTTCTTCCACCCTAGGTCAGACGTCCAGCTGGAAGGCCTTAAAAAAAGAGATTTTTGTCATTTTTAGAGAAAAAGGCGACTGTTCGTTGCAGCAGGTGTGGTCAACGAGGTCATAATTGTAGGTCTTGTAAAGAACTCATTCAACATTAGGTTACCATTCAATAGTTTCTATAAGTATCAGTTACAATTCTTTTATCACTTGATTTTTTTTATCTCGTAGTAAATATGCTAATGGTTGGTTCATATAAAATTTTGCTTCGTTATTTAACATAAAGAGTATTTATTGTATTTTATGTGTTACTAAGCATGTTTAATTATAAGGTATACTATATTGTACGTTGTATGTTTTAACTTTCAATCTAGATACATTCAGGTTGTCATAATATTGAAGTCATGACATATATTATCTAACTGTGTAAATCGAACATATCGAGTTATTTGAACAATCATGCTATATTTATGTACATGCATTCAGATTTAACCATTCCAAAGTACATCCAGATTTTAATGACCTGAATATCAAATACAATTTATTTTAACATTCACGTATCTAGAAATAACGATAAATTTTTATGACCTATTCTCTAACTGTGTAAATTGAACATATTGAATTCTTTGAACAATCATTCTATATTTATGTACATTCATTTCATAGTTAACCATTTCAGTGTACATTCAGATTTGATGACCTGAATATCAAATATAGTGTATTTTAAGATTCACATATCTAAGAATAACGATAAATTTTGATTAAATAAACTAATATATATTGTTTCAATGTAAATAAAGCAACAAAACAAAAGATATTGTCATAAATTGAAGAGCTAATAACATGAAATTTAATGAATAATTATCAAGCTTGATTCAGATGCAAATCAAATTATGGCATTCCTGGATATGCATTCTCCTTCTCGTTGTTTGATGATGTTTCTATTTCCTCTTTCGCAACATCTATCATAATTCCCTTCGTTGTTCGCTTAATCTCTGTACACTGCTTATCAATTGATATCTTCAGTCACTTATCCCTTTCCTTTGCCATCTTTAACAACTCACCTTTGGTTGTGTTCAGCTAGAAAAAGAAATGTATTGTATTAATAACATAAGATTTATAAGTTACACAGTATAAATAGGCATATTGTAGTACGGGGTATTCTTATGTGTTTTAATATAACCCTTGTTGCTGGATTCGTGACGTCTATATTTGAGAGTCTGTCCTCAATTGGAAAACTTCCTTTAACCTACAATTTGGTAGCACAATAAACTTCAAATGTACCATGGTCTAAGTTTTGAACCCGACATTCATATTTTTTTATCTTAGTACCTTTGCCATATGTTGTCTTTCCGTTTTCCTTCTGAAGTTTTTTTGCATTTTCTTTAGTGTGCTTGCTGTTGAACCCAAGGGGGGATTGACCCTGTGTATAGTAATATTTTATAAAGCATTACCTAGCTCATCAACAGAGTACTCAAACACATACAACATAATCAATGCAAACACACTGTATTTTTGTAATTGATGCCAATAATTAGATATATCCAAACAGACTGTACTCAGTATGGTCTATGTATCCCTTTGACATACAGTAGAATCAAACAGACTATATTCAGTATTGATGAATGTTTTAATGACAATATAACATAAAAAAGATGTACATAAGGCAGAGTTGGAAATGTAATGCTATAATAATTAATAATCTTTAAAACCTCATTAATCCACTATACCAATTGTAAGTTGTCTTCCTTCGTTTTGTTAAATTCATCATATATAATACTTTCATCGATTGATCTGATCAGCTCATTTAGTTCTTTATCTACGTCATCTGTGGCCTTTCATCATATTTACACGGTTTAGTTATAAACATTTGTTATAAACATTTTCAACACAATGAAGTATAATTTACTTTATGAATCACCTTATACGGTGGTTGATCTCCATCTTCCCTACTTTTGGGAGGCATTGTTTTTTATTTTGTTGATGTTGGTTGTCCACCAGATGGCCCTCCCAATCCTTGGCTCTCACCACCAGCAACCTCTCCACTTCCCTCACTATGGTCATCGTCGTCCCTTTTATCAGGGCCCTTCTGATGCATCAAATCCATGCTCAGGTCTTCAACTTCATCTTCTTCTTCGTCGTCCTCTTCCTTTCCCTCCTCTACCTTATCAAGGTGCTTCTCAAAAGACCGTGTCCCC
This sequence comes from Cucumis hystrix, assembly GCA_025688845.1. Taxonomy (NCBI): domain Eukaryota; kingdom Viridiplantae; phylum Streptophyta; class Magnoliopsida; order Cucurbitales; family Cucurbitaceae; genus Cucumis; species Cucumis hystrix. The sequence goes on along the minus strand of CM046892.1, from coordinate 975,483 downwards.
TAAATTACAAATACAGTGTAATTTCAAATTTAAGTTCATATACACATAATCATATAAGTAACTTATAGTTTAAAGATCATGCTTACCATGTATTCAGTTGTCTTCTGTGCACCTGAAGCAATATTTTTTTTTCCTTTTTATCTCATCAACAATGTTGTTTAACTTTCCATACAGTTCTTCAAATTTTCTGTTCATTGACTCCTCCATAGTCTTGAACAATCCAACCATTTCCTCCATACTTTTTTTCATTTTTTCCTGCTGTTTAATATTCTCTACAGACTTGGCTTGTCCATCAAGCTGGCTAGTAGATGTCATGCCTCTACTAAGCGACACGTGAGCTACACGGTCATCGTTTTGGACATTTGTAAACTTCTCTTCTGCCTACACAGAATCGCTTTTTCTTCCTCAAGGAATGACGCGAAGTATGGTTTGCTAAATTCTTCAGGTGTAGCGAGCATTGGTTTTAGTTCAAGCTGTTTCAAGAAGAAAATATAAGTTACAACTATAAGTGATTATCTACATATAAAATATGTTGTAAATTTAGTTTCATATCGTTGGATAATCAAAGACCTTCTATTGGAGGTCCTTCCATTTTGGATGTGTCTGCTGCCCAATTTATTATCCTGGGCAATTAATTTGAGATTCGTGTTGCAAAATAGTTTAGTGGCGTACTCAATGTTGGAATTACCTCGTACGCCCAAACTAGGATCGGAAAAATGAACCCTCCCATCGATAATCCTGTTCGTCCTTTGCTACGCATAGCCCTATTCATAAATTCTAATAGTAGGTCAAAAGCTACCCTTCCCCAAGGATAACTATCAAAGAGTTCATCATCATCTACCATTAAGACATGGTCCCACTCAATACTCAAAGATTCTTGTCTTGGCAGTAGAAAGCACTCCAGGAAGTATAACTTTGCCATTCGTATTCTGTCCTCATCTGTTCCAGTCGTGCTTATATTGAACATAGTGTTCAAATAATGCATTGTCATCGATTTGAGGGTCTCAAAATAAATCCTTTTCAGCCTTCCCCCACCTTTTATATCTTTTGTATTAAGTTTTAATATTTCACTGCAGTTCAGGTCTATTATCAAGGCAAAATCCCTCAGTCCAAATTTCAGTACCCTACCCCTATTAGGAAATGTAGCTGGGTGGTCGATTTCGACTTGCACATAGCTGAATTAGATGCAACATTAATTGGGATGATTGGTTTGTTATAGAAAATTTAAGAAAATGGCCAAATAGCCCCTCACTAAATCTAAAGGTCAGCTTTTCCCCAAGATTTTCTTTGATTTTGTCTATTATATTGCTTTTGGTTTGTAGATTTATTCGCAAAGGGTCAGTCCTCTGCTGATGGGACATCAAGTATACTGAATCCTAGTAGTGATGAGTAATAATCAATATGTTAATAACAATCAAAAAATGAGAAACAACACATTAAAATCCAATATATATATAAATTAGCATGTTTCATAAACTTCAAACACACTGTAATTGCAGTAATCAATTATACATATCATATAATAATTTCATGATGATCAACATACTATCAGAAATTCAATGTCTTCTAAATATGTAATATTGAAGACTCAATCTACTAGAATCAATAATCAATCATAATATACAAACGTATTACAAATATCATGTAATTGCAATAAACTAAATATAAGTTAGCATGTTCCATATCTTACAAACACACTATAATTGCAATAATCAATATACATATTCTCTACAATGATTGCATAACGATCACATACTATCCCAAATTCAATATATACTAAATATGTAATACTCGATACTCAATCTACCATAATCAATAATTAATCCCTACATATAAACGTATTACAAATACCATGTAATTCTAGTACAATGTAATTACCCTATATACAGTACAAAAGACCTGTATCATGTGAAATACAGTACAAAATCACACATACCTCATCATTGTCTTCCTTCATTGGTCCTTTTCCTTTCCTTCTTTTGTCATTCTTTTGTTTCTTTCCCTTTTTTTGGATTTATCACCTATTTTACATTTTTGTTACAACAATATAGAAGATAAAATGAGACCAATAGGTTACAATTATGTAATTTATATACAATTACGTTCTTCCCCTTCTCTGTCTTCTTCTGTCCCTTTTTACCATTCATTGATTGCTGATTTGTTTCACTTGACTCTCTTGTCGATGACCTTGACTCTTCATGCTCTTCCGTCTCTTCTTCCCATTCTTCGTCTACTTCGTCTTCTTCCTTTTTATCTTCTACACTTTCTATCTTTTCCTGTTCCCCTTGTTTTTATTAGTAAATTAGACAAATTAGTTCATGTTTATTAATTGTATTACAAAAAGCTGTAACACTTACCTTGTTTTCAGTTTCTTCTTCAGTTTCTTCTATACGCTTCGCTCTCTTGATTCGACTTAATGAAACCTACATAGCACATAGCTTCTAAATAATCTATATGTATTCATAATAAATAGGAGAACATGAAGGTTAATAAGTTATTAACCATTGATTTTATTCTTGGCTTTTTCTGGATGGTTGGTGCTTCTTTTGGAGGGTCCTTCATCACCCTCTTTTTTTTTATGATTGTGCAACATCTTTGTTGGTTGCTGAACCTTTTGCCATTGTAGGTTGTGTTTGATCCTATAACGAACCATACATTAACCTATAATAATGTAGACTACAATGATATAATTAGAAAAATCCTCAAAAAAATATATATGAATACCTCGTCTGAAGAGCTTGAAATATATTAGACCACTGTTGACGATCGTTTTTTAAAAACCAGTGTATCCAGAAGACCTCAATCTATCACTTCTTCGTGTTTCTCCTTCTCGCGGTTCCACTTCATATTTAGAATATCTACGATTTATAAAATAATAAAAAATTTCAAAACAGAAACAAATAATAAAACACAATCCCTTTTTTTCCTCCTAAAACGGGGCATAGCTGTTATACTATTTATCTTATTTTAATAAATAAAAAACAAATAATTACAAACCAATTATCTCTATATATATCGTATAATTAAATAACAAAAAACAACAGATTTTTAAACATGAAGCTCTTCTCTTTCGAACCTTCTAAGATTACAAGGACAACAATGGTGATTGATTACAAAGCCGACAACAATAGGTATTTTAAAATGTTGAAAAATACAGTGTAAAACATTTATTGCATGGTGATATTAGAAGAAAAAATTGCGTAAAAAAGAAGAACGGGTCTGATTAAAGTTGAGAAGAAGAAGAGCAACTAACCTACTTTAATGTCGATATTCGAAGAGGAAGAACGAATAATGCAAAAGTACAACAGGAGAAGAAAAAGAACAAGGGAGATAAGTACCTATTGTTGCTCGGATAAACGAGAGAATGTGAGAGGAAGTGGCAGGGAGTTCTTCGTAAGGCTGAGGCTACGACGAAGAAGATGGGAGTGCCACGATCGGAAGGAGCGTTGCTGGTAATGAAATAGGTGTTTAGAAGGAAGTAGAAACCTGCTGAGATGAGTGCTTATACTGACGAGATGAATTCCAAGGGAGTAACCTTAGGGTTTCAAATTAAGAAGGAAGCAACCTGCCGAATTCCAAGGAAGAAAATGATTACCTACAGAAGTTTAAATTCTGAAGGTATGAGGTGGAGCTTCACAATAATGACATGTTTTCTGATTTTAGGTATTTGGAGGGGTTTTTTTTTGTAGCATTTGTTTTTTAATTACAGTGTAACGGGAGTTTATGTTAGTGGGGTAAACAATTTCTATTTTTTAGTTTGGCCAGGGGCATTTGAGGGATTTATTTATTTATTTTTATATTTTTTACTTTTTGCTATTCTAACAATTTAAAATTATTTTTGCTATTTTCCCAAAGTAAAACATATAATTTATCATTCTTCTTGATGGCCCATTTTTTTTATGAGTGGTAAATAGTTTGTCAAATTCTTCTATTTTTAAAAATTCATCTATATTTTTTTTAATCCTTTAACAAAACTTCAAAATCTTTTATTAGAAATTCAAATATTTTGTATTTCAAATGTGTATCAAGTATATACCAAATGTATAAGTGTGTAACAAATATATATTATATATATATATCAAATATATATTAGTAATGTATCAAGACGTATTAGGCGGTTTTTTCTTTTTAATTTTTGTAAAAGTAAATAAATATATGGTATTAGTGTAATTTTTTGAACTTATTTTGGGAGAGATGGAGGAAGACTTAAAAAAATTATTATTTCTTTCATTAATTTTGAGAAGAGTTTGTGTTGTTCCTCTTATTGCTTCCCATTGCTTTGAGGGCAGCCCTAACCTTTGTACAACGCAAGCTTCCTCTAATATCTCTATCTCTCTCTTTCTCTCTCCCTCTCTCGACGGTGATCTCTTTCTCTCTCACATTCATCACTCGCCGCCGCCGGTAGCTTCTCTTTCTCTGACGCCACCGCCGCCGGTAATCTCTCTCCTTTTCTCTCACTCGTCGCTCTCAATCGCTCTCTCAACACACAGAAATTTCTGATTGAGCATCATCAGGTCCGACAACTAAAATTTCCTTGCTTCTGAATCTCTTTTTCTTCAATTTCTGGTATAGTTTTGATGGATGGATTGTGTGTATTCAGTCATTTATTGTGTTTTGATGGATGAACCATGTTTATTATTCTTTTTTATGACTTCAAGTAATTGCAACTGGGTACTTTTATCTGCAACTTCTGGGCTGAAGTCATTTTTAGTTAAGTGCAAACGGACGGGCTGGGACCGAACCAATCTAACGCTTATTTTATCGGTTTTTGAGGAGTTGGTTTTGTTTGGGTTTATAGCTTAGGAAGGGTTTTCGGTTTCGAAGAATCTACCATTTGAAGGGCTGGGTCTAAAATATCGCTTAATTCGACCCAATACGATCCTGAATGTTCAATATTCAATCTACCATTTGAAGTGTTGGGTCTAAAATATCCCTAAGCTGTCTGCCAATTTCGTGCAAAAAAGCCTAATAGCCAGTTTTTTCTCTGCGGCAGTACATTCGCCTTCCCCTTCCAAGCCCTACGGACTATCGCTCAATCTCCAGAATCTCTCAGTTCGCAGGCGCAAGTTCTTTCCATCAGTCATTTTATGTATTTTTGCTTCTGCCCTAGATCCTTCATCTAAAATTCTTTTAACTTTTTCGTCTGTTTTGTTTTTTGGTGTATAACTTGTTTGATGGTGTATGGATTATGATTCAGTATCATTTACTTATTTTGTATCAGCAACAAATTTGGATTTGAAATCATTTTTTTTATACCTTTTGATGTTAAGGGTTTAGGCTTATTATTATGATTCAGTATCATTTCCTACGTGTTAAATTCGTTTAGTTTCCAAGTATGCAGTTATCTTCAAGTAGTTTGTATTCTGATGTGGGAGATATTGCTGTTTTCGGTAAATATTTTCTATTTAAACCATTGTGCGCTTGGCTGGTGGCAGTGCAGATAATTGCATTTCTTTTTTTGGATTGGGGCAGGTTGGTTACTCTCTGGTTTAACTTTCACAAAGAACCAAGACAGACATCCGTAACTTGTTTGCATAAAGATATTTAGCCAAGATGTCGCGGAAGGGTTTAATGGAACAAGACTTAAAGAAATTGGATGTGACAAAGCTCCATCCGCTTTCTCCAGAAGTTATATCTCGTCAAGCTACCATCAATATTGGTAACTTTTCTTTTGTGTGATCTTTTTATTGCACATTTTTAACCCTTGTTACGCCATATGTGTATACTGGAGCATTATATACTTGGGGATCTTATCTTACTATCAGAGTTGACGGTCCATTAATGAATTCATCTTTTCCAGGTACTATTGGTCATGTGGCACATGGTAAGTCTACAGTTGTAAAGGCAATTTCAGGAGTCCAGGTGATTATTTTCCCCATCACTGATGGCTAATCTCGGTTGCTATTCTTTATTGCATTATTCTGTCTTTCTTCTTTGGCTTGATTGTTGGTTGGATTTTATGTTCCATAGAGGTTCCTTGGTTATCTTATGGTGCAAAACTTTTCTTCCCTTCAATTTTTTTTCCTTTTCTACACAATGATAGTAGCATGGTATGAATTTATAAGAGGAAAAGAAAACCAAACAAGGTATTACATAAACTTTCTGTTTCTTATTGACCAGCATGGAAAAAATTGCTATTAGTAGTTTGTCTAAAACCCAGGCTTTTACATATTTCACAATGGTGTCAATAACATGTTGTGTTTGCATGGACGCTTTATTGCATTGAATTTCACTTGGAGCAAGTAGCACATATTTAAAGTGGTTTTCCTTAAAAATTTAGGTCGTATGAGTAGAGTTTCCCAGAAAACCATTATAACTTCTGCTTTCTGATGGATCTATTAATGGAATGTCTAATCTGCAGACTGTACGTTTTAAGAATGAGCTGGAGCGTAACATTACCATTAAGTTGGGGTATGCTAATGCGAAGATATACAAATGTGAAGATGACAAGTGCCCTCGGCCTGCATGCTACAAGTGGGTGTTTCTTTTATTTTTATATATTGCTAAGCTTACACTCCTATTTGTACCTAAAAGGTCAATGACTTCCAGTATTTGATTAACGTAGTCAACATGCTTTTGTAGGGCATATGGAAGTGGAAAGGAAGACAGTCCTTTGTGTGATGTGCTTGGGTTTGAAAATTGCAGGATGAAACTACTGCGACATGTATCCTTTGTTGACTGCCCGGTAAGGCTTTGAATTGTTGCATCTGTGTAGCTAAGAATCATATGAAACAAGATAGAAGACAAAGAAAGTATATTATTCCTTACACATTTTATGGATAATATCTTCTTACGAGTTTCTTGGATTTTCAATCTTTGATTTTGTTATATGGCGGGTCATCACATATTCACATGCCACAAAAGCTTATTTTTCTGCTGCTACCATAACCCAGCTCAATTTTTTTTTCTAGGGTCATGATATTCTTATGGCTACCATGCTTAATGGAGCAGCCATTATGGATGGAGCATTACTTCTGATAGCTGCCAATGAAAGCTGCCCTCAACCTCAAACTTCTGAGCACCTTGCTGCTGTTGAAATTATGCGCCTTCAGCATATTATAATCCTCCAGAATAAAGTTGATCTTATTCAGGAAAATGTTGCCATCAATCAGCACGAAGCTATTCAAAAGTTCATTCAGGTTAGCTCTGTTTATTTTATTGCCTCTTGGTTATTTATATTTTTGTACGAACAATATTGTCTATTTGCTTTTAGAAAAGAATATGCAACTTTCGTAGTGAAGGGTTTTAATTGTATTCAATTTGTCTTTTTAAAATCTTTGATAGGGAACAGTTGCTGATGGTGCACCAGTGGTACCAATTTCTGCTCAGCTGAAGTATAACATTGATGTCGTTTGCGAATATATAGTAAAAAAGATTCCAATTCCAGAAAGGAATTTCGTCTCACCTCCTAATATGATTGTGATTCGATCATTTGATGTTAACAAACCTGGATTTGAAGTTGATGAGATCAAAGGAGGTGTGGCTGGTGGTAGCATATTACGGGTATATACATAATACTATTTTCTTAAAGAAGCGATCATCAATTTATGTTGAAATTGTCATGCTATGAAGTACTTAAAGCAGCTTTCGGATGCTCTATAAAGCTGTAATGGTACCTTATGGTTAAAATTATCATGCTATGAAGTACTTAAAGCCAGCTTTCAGATGGTCTGTAAATTTGTAATTGTGCCTTATAGTTTATTTTTAGTACCTTATATCCCTAGACCACCTACTTTGATACCATATTGAACCATCAATTCACCAAAAAGCTTAAGCTAGTGGTTGAAGGCAAATCTAATTATATATTAATAACAAGGACAATCGTTGGAATTTGGCTTGAATTGACAAATGTGATTTATCCTTTTCAATCACTGGTGTTAAAGTTAAAAACGAGGCTTTTGACATTGCATATAGATGATCCTGTTCAATAAGTTGAGTTATACGGTTAAGAACTTTGTCCATGTTTTTGGATTGGTTTGAGTTATTATTGTACTAGTTCAAGCAATCATGTAAGTAGTAAAGAAATCAAAATGTTTTGTTATTTCTTTTAATTACTTTTTGGTGGTTGGATGTTTTGATTTCAACGAACCTGAATTCTGCAGTTGAACCTGTTTTGGATAATGTCTACTGAAGGAATTCATGCCACCGTTTACATTTTTTATTTCATTTTACCTTTTGGAAAAATTGTCCATTGTTTTGTTGGTGCCTTATGTGTGGCTAACGAATTTGAAAATGTATTGTTTGCAGGGTGTTTTAAAGGTGAATCAATTTATTGAAGTTCGTCCTGGGATTGTTGTTAAGGATGAAAGTGGTAACATAAAGTGCACCCCAATATACTCGAGGATTGTTTCTTTGTATGCTGAGCAAAATGAGCTGCAATTTGCAGTCCCTGGAGGTCTTATTGGGGTTGGTACAACCATGGACCCCACTTTGACTCGTGCTGACAGATTGGTAGGGCAGGTTCTTGGGGAAGTTGGATCACTTCCTGATGTTTTTGTCGAGCTAGAGGTAAAGTTCTTATAATTTGAATGTACTCTTATTTAATGGATGTCGAGATCTTTTAGGTTCAATCCGAGACTACTCTAAGATACTTTAGGCTCGTCCCCTGCATCTTCCAGATTGCTGTTTATTTGTTTATTTGTTTAAAGCAAGAATTTCTGTGCTCTTTTGGAAATAATTAGTGGGCCTACTCGTTTTTAGTTTGGTTGCTTTGAGTTGTTTCTGCTTAATGGTGCATCTCTAAACCCAAGCCCTCCTGCATTCACCCTGCTGGTCAAGGCCGAATGTTACAGGACATTGGCTTTTCTACAGTTCTCTGTATGATTTGTAGAGGTCTTGAGAGACCTTGGGAGGAGGTTTGGTTCAAATATAATGCTTCACTTTAGGCAATGGTCTCTAATCATTCTTCTAATTGATTGTTAGGTTAGGTCTTATCTTCTTGGATCTTTTTTTTTTCGTTTTTACATGCAAGTTTGTGAATGATTTGATATGAAAAAGGTTGGAGGCAATTGTCCAGAATATCTGTTTTCAGACTTGTCCTTATCTTTTCAGGTAAACTTTTTCCTTTTACGGCGGCTGCTAGGTGTGAGGACAAAAGGATCAGAAAGACAGGGAAAAGTATCAAAACTAGCCAAGGGGGAGATTCTAATGTTGAACATAGGATCCATGTCTACGGGAGCTAGAGTAGTTGCAGTTAAGAACGATTTAGCAAAGTTGCAGCTTACATCTCCTGTTTGCACCAGCAAGGGGGAGAAGATTGCTCTAAGTCGTCGTGTTGAGAAGCACTGGCGTCTTATTGGCTGGGGTCAAATTCAAGCTGGATCTACTCTGGATGTCCCTCCCTGCCCCATTTGAGTAGTAAAGGTAAGAATCAAGAAGAAAAAGAAGTGCGAAGAGTAAGGAAAATGTGCAAAGTTAGACAGTTTGTTGGAACCATTTTTGTTAGGTGGAGGAGAAAACACCATCTGGTTTCTCATTGTTTATTAGGTTGTCTTTTTCACAATTTCATCCCCCGAAGTCTATTTCTGATTTTTATTATTTTAAGTTCCGAATCATGGATACATGACATGTGAGCCATTTGGTTTATGAACTAAAAAATGCGATAATATTATATCACCTTTGTCAGTTTGGTTCAGACTTTCAAATGAAACAACCCATAAAGCTTTGCGTTTAAGCTCACTGCAAAGCCATGTTTACAGGGACAAATGAAATAAGTTAACGTCGGTACATATTGTGTGTATAACAAACAAATCTTTTAAGAGACTGCCCCATTGTGGATCATTGGGTGATTTTGAACGTAACAAATTATTTGTTTTGGAAATATTTGTTTGTGGAGTTGATAAAATATCAAGTGTTTGGAGGTGTAGAGTTGAATTGGGTCGAGAAATTTGGGTTAACAAAAAATTTGATACCATTTAATTACGTATATATTTTTTCAAATTTTCAACACTAAATTGAGATTTGTAGTTGTAGTACATCACATTTAATTTTGGTAGACAAATTACTGATGTTTCATACCAACAGTAAAAGTAAATAAGTAGGTTCATCAGGGGCCTATTTACCTAGTTTACAAAATACTTGATAGTTGCCAACAATTGGTTTCATAATTAAAAAAGAAAACAAGGTTGCTTATTCAAAAAGGTGGGCTTTGTTAGTGTTACCCAGTGTCAACTATTTTTTTTTTGTTGTACAAACTTGAGTTCATCCCTCCATCTTATAATGAAGACCATGCCATCCTCAACCTGTCCCCTCGAATACCACTAGATAGGGTTATGAATGAAGCAACATGCAAACTTATTTCTCTATTAATAACATTTCTTGTGTAATCTGAGTGCTTAATGTTAAAAGAATTTATTGGACTGGTTGGTGCATCTCATATTCCATCCCCATCTAAGAGCTGCTAATGATCTCCTCTATTAAGATATCTCGTATCACATAAGTAGTACTACTGCAGGTCGCTAATAACTAAGTTTAATGTTTTAATTTCTTTCCTATCCACGGTTAATAATATTTTATTTATTTTTTACGCCCTTTAAAATCTCCAAGTTGTAAGGTTGGGAATTTGCGTAGGACAAATATAAACTCTCTAGTCTCTATTTGGAAAATAAAATGTGTTACTTTTCCTAGTACTATACTGAAGGCTAATCAATGTTGCTAGTACATATCTTCGAACATAGATAGACAGTTTTGTTTGAAATGAAAATATCATTGTCACGATAATCACATAAATGTTTTTTTTTTGTTTTATTTTTTATATCTGTGAGTGTTCGAACCAATTTACACACACCTCAACTAGTTTTATGGGACAATCCGTCAATCCTAAATATATAACTGTTCCATCGCTCACAATTGGTGCATAAGTTTGTGATTGGCTTTGGTTTTTACGTCAGTACCTAATGAATTTGCAATAGTACATTGAGCACAAATTTGAAATGTCTCAAAACTATTTCACAAAGACCTAAAACATTGTTTGTGAATCACTCAACGTCATGGCTTAGAAAATACTCTTAGTTACTATTGTACTTTGTGTTGTATCGTTAGTTAATAACAACTAGAATAACTATAGATAAGACACGTCAAACTTTGGTAACCTAGTTTGATGACTTGGCATCTATATTTGGGGGTCCTAGACCCATGATAGGAGATCATATATTGCTTGTGTTGTAATTGATTATTACAATGTTATGATTAAAGCTACAAGACTTTAAATATGAATCAACGTGCTTTCTATGGACTGACTCAAAACATCAGAATTTAAATTGTATAAAAACAATTGCCATAACAATAATTAGGATCACTCCTCCTTAATCAATAACCACTTGCGATATCATCATCAAGTATTCTTGATACCCTTCAATCTCCTTTATTCAGCTTACTACATTCATCTCTTTTCTATCAAGCAGACCAACCACGTGGAACTTATTGCAAATCAGTAATATATTACTCACGATGCTTTTTCCGAAAAAAAAACCTTTTTTTTTAACAAGCCGCAACCAACATTGTTTCCAATAATACGATGTAATCGGAAAAATAAAGGATGCAATCCAAACAAATCGAGAATAAAGGCACTGCACAATAAATCAACAGAAAAGGCACAACAACTAAATCTGAAGCCAATTATAATAATTAAAACAAACAAAGAAAGTGGAAACATAGAACTAACAATGGCCAAATAGTGGACTGTCCTAATTAAGCATATTACGAAGAATCACTAAAGCTCCTAAGCCTATCGCGATGTGTAACGTACAACACGGTTGGTTTTCTATTCTTAGAATTATTAAGTAGTCGGCTTAGAGTTACCAATAATGTTATTGTCTTTGGGCGGTGGTAATGATTGTGGGGATCAAGGGAACACAAATTTGCCATTTTTAAGTTTAACTACATCCATTGTATTATGTCTTCTTGTAATGTGTGTATCACTTTTAACTCCAACTCCTTATATTCATACATGACGATCATTTCAATAGTAATTGTAATGTGTGTATCACTTTTATCTCCAACTCCTTATATTCATACATGACGATCATTTCAATAGTAATCCTCGACTAATTTAACATGGGTTCAGATGGGAGCTCGACTTCACTCAACTTTATGTTAGATGTAAAACTAATGTAATAATACTAGTAATTATAGTTAGCCTAGCTAATGGTAAATGCATATCTCTGCCCCGTTTAGTAAACTCAAGATTTGAATTCCATTGATACATTTAATTCCCAATTTCTAGATCCTTCACTGTGGTAATGACCGAAAATATTAGTCAGTTTCTGGATTTTCATAACAAATTCTTAAAAAAAAAAAAAAAGAAAGAAAGAAAGAAGGACCAAATAATGGTTTCTGAAATAGGAAAATGTCATGTGTTATATAATTGTACCTCATCCATAAAACTGTGTAAAACATTGGAACGACAAGAATCTTACTAACCTAAGCCCACTTGAATCTAATAATAATGAAGTATGAACCCTAAACTTATTGAATAAATGGTTATTATTGTGATTCTTTATAAATGGATACATCATGAATTAGATGCATCATTTCATGAAAAGTATTAATAACTAAAGGACATACTTTCCTTTTGGTTGAGAAAAGATTCACATCATATCTTTTGTCTTCTATAACGAATTTCTCTTCATATCCCCAATCTTCACATTTGGTAGATTCACAAAGTTTCGTTCATAGATCTTCTATACGGGATGCTACACGTAAGAAGAAAGTTGATCGGTTCTATCTTGGGAGTCAATTACTACTTTAAATACTCAAGCACTAGGGTGAGTAAATTTGTCTTAAGGAGACAACGTAAATTTGTTGGACTTAGATCTATATTTATAAATGATTTTCTGATAATACTCTTCGTAATAATTCGACTTCACTCAAATTTGTTGTAGATGTCACCATTTATCTTCATATAATATCATCCTTGCTTACCATTTTCTTCGTGTACTTTTTTCACATAGAGTAAATAAAGCATCATAGGAATGTTCAATGATGTACTTAGTCCATACAAGATCTTTATTGTATAAAAGGTTGCGTTAAACTTGCAAATAAAGCAAAACTTAATTTGTTTTTTTGAAGCTTTCATCTCAATTTCATTCTTAAGAAACTCTATTTACCTTCAAAAGTCCTTTGGGAATTTCCATTATACATTTAAATCACCAATATATACATAAATTGTCTATGATTTCTTTATATATATGAACAAATGGTGTTATTTTTATACTTTCATTTCAACAAATATTTAATGAGATAATTGTATCATATTCGTCAGGAATGTTTTATAAGCATCTTTTTTATATATATATATATATATAATCTTTTAATATTTGAACTATATGATTACGACACTTCAAGAATTTTCATAAATAAAACATCATTATGAAGAGTTTCTTATATACCATCTATGTTAATCTTTTGTTTCTTCTTTTTTTGAAAATCATGTATTTTAACATATTCATGTACACTCTAAATCAATACCAGTTCATTTCAGAAATGATAGAATATGACTTGCAACATTGCTATATTTGTTAAGTTTATTTGCAGATACTCAGTAGAAACACATAAACTTAACAAATAACTTTACCAACTAGGCCCATATAACTTCTAACTCAGGCTAAATGCATAAATAAGCAAACTATATGAAGAATAACTCAAGCTTTTGCAAGTATCTTTATTTCTAAAACAATAAACAACTTTATTTTAGAAACTTAAAGCATATTCCTAAATCATCGTTTACTAGCTCAAACACGTAGTTGAAAACATATAACTTTACTGTATGTTTGGATTGGATTAAGAAATAAATGTTTTTCAAGAAACTCATTTTTGTTTAAACTCATTTTTCTAAAAATTATTTAAAATATACTTAAAAATCTATTTTGAGTGACTTCCAAACATTTTAGCTTTTTTCAAAATAACTTATTTTCTAAATTAAACACTTGAAAATGTAATCCAAACACTTCATTATAAATCTCAGCAAACATTAGTAAAGCATAAATCATACTTTTAACATACTATATAAATTAATAAAGCTCAATATTTATCTCAAGCATAATTTAGAAAATAACTTGTAAAACATGTATAGAAACTTCTGTAGAAATTGTTTTATCACTCACAGATGGTATAGCTTAGACTCTAAGTTTGTAAACTTGCCTGATATCCTCTTGTTCTAAAATAATGAGAAATAAATCCATTTAATTTCATTTGATTACAGAAAGATCAAATATTAACTTAAAAAATCCAAAAAAATCACCACAATAGCTCATCTCACCTTGCAAACTCGGCCAACCACCAACACGACCCGAAACTCGAATTTCATTCAGAAACTTAACTCTACTTTGGAAACTCATAACTAAACACCCATAACTCTTTTGAGAAAAAGTTCTTCTACAAAGTTGCTTGAAATTGTTTTAAATTTCTTAGCTCAAAAGTTTAGCCAAGAACTCCACGATATGCTTTCTGTAGCCTTCTTGGAATCAAGACTGTTCAGATTCAACTCGAAAATGACTTTTCTCCATTTTTTTTAGCTCAAACTCAACTTTCCTCTCCTCAAATTAAATCAGCAACCTCAATCTAAAAACTAGACTCAATTTGAGAACTTTTTGGAGTATTTTCAACCAAAATGCTCGAGTAAAATGAGAGAAATTTCCTTCTGAAGTGACCTATTTATAGTGATCCTTGAATGAAAATTTCTTGACACTTTCCAGCTTGCCGAAATTAATCTTAAGCATGAAAAGAACACGTGGAAACATAGCCCGAGTTCTTTCGGAGATCTCAAATAATTCCTTATTTGTCTTCAGTCTTGATCGACAAAGCCCCAAATTCCTTCCAATTTTCTCTTTTACCTTCAATCTCAAACGGACTCGTTTCCGAGATTGTCTGAGATTTCTCTAATTTTCTTTCTCTTCTTCTTATCTAGGTTCAACCAGCATCGAGATTGCTCCGAGATTTCACTTTTTTCTTCATTCTTGCTTGAGATTTCACATGACTGCTTGTGATCCTTTCATGAAAAGCATTCTATCTTTCCTCTCGGTCGAGCAAGATAGATTTTTGCCCTGAGATTCTACTTAATTGACTTACCATCTCACCCAACTTCAATCAAAACACCTAAAGACTTCAAATGCCTTGCTAACCTCTATGATTATGCCTTCAATGCCTAGCCATACACACCCAAACTTGGCTGCCTATACTTGTCCAAAATGTCGAAAACACCTAGCTTATGGACTTAGACACAATTTTATCTTTTCAACTTAACCTCCAATCAAAACATAACCTATCTTGCATAGCCTAAGCCATGTCGCCTACCCTCAACGCATACATCGTGCTATGTAGAGCTTCTTAGCACAACTTGGCTGCATACCTCATGTTGCATAGAGGATATGGACACCACCCTTGGCCGCATAGGCTAGTCTTAGTAGTGTGACATCATAACTCAACACCATTACTTCCTAACAAACATTTCCTCGCCCAAGGTGTGCCTTTGCAACCCAACCCCTTATCCTTAGAGGTTTTTGTTGTCATGGTTGGTCGTCCAACCATGCTCACAATCTAACACCATGGCTGCCTAAAGCTTTCCATTAGAGGTTATTAACACCTCTTGGCCGCCTTAGCAACATGTCCAAAATGTCTAGCCAACACTAGCCAATTTTTGAACTTCCTTTCCCTCTTTCATTTTCCTTTGGCCGCCATCTACAACGGATTCTCATGTTCCAATACTTAAATAAATTTCCTCCTAACTTCTCCTTTGAAACTTTAAACTCAACTTAGCCAACATACTAAACCGCAGCTCTCTTGGGTATTGTAGAGTTTACATTTTTTATATATCTAAATATGCAATACTCGTGTTTAATTATAAATATTGTGAGCAACATTGTATGTGAAAATACTGTTAACTATTATAAATATGATTCCATCCTTTTCAATCATGACATTAATTTATCGATATCTCATTATAATCCTCATTTTCTTCAATATTTTTTTCGAGTAATCCTAACAACTGTTTATAAAAAAAAAAAAGAAATATAAAAAGTTTTGTACATCCATCCATCCATCCATCCATCCATACATCCATGCATGTATGTGTGGATACATGTGTACATGTGTATATGTATATATGTGTATGTATATATATGTGTATGTACATATGTGTGTATGTATATAATATACTTTGACAATGCATGGAGTGAGTTCAAATCTTAAATATTAGGGTTGATAATACAAGTTCATCTTAGCTGATCTAGCTAATATTTGACATTTTGCATTCATTCTAAATGATTAAAAATGTCTAAAAAATTGAATTCTCACTTTTCATGTCAGGAAAGAAATAATTATTTATACTATATAGAAAAGCTTTAAATGTAGAGAAACTTTTTTCTCTCCATTATACCCTTGAGTTTAGTTCTATGTTTCAAATCACTATTTGGTTTTATGGTAAATTCATTTTTAATTTTTTTTAAAATATAAATAATTATAAAAGATTTACCATCTCCCACTAGGATGTGAAAAGTTGAATGCAAATGGTTTCTCATTTATCCACTACTTTTTAATTAATTATATTAAGTTTAGTGGAATTAAAGTACATAGGATGTGAAAAGTTAAAATGCAAATGATTTTTCATTTATATTTTAGAAATTAATTAAAAATTAAATATCTTATTAATTTTAATTAACAATACAAATTTAAAGACTTGAAAGTTGAAAAGTTGTTGTAACATTTTTTCTACTATATAAAAAGCTTCATTGATTTTTTTCTACCAACATTGTTATTGAGAAATTAGGATCCAACCAATGGATTGTGTAATGGGACAAGATTGGTATGTCTAGCAAAAATATTATACCATGTTGAAATAGCAATGGGTGATCATGCAGGAAAACAAGTTTTTCTTCCACGAATATCATTAAGTTTACCAAATGACGATGGATATCCATTCAAGTTCAAGAGAAAACAATTCCTCATTTGTTTATGCTTTGCAATGACAATTAACAAAGCACAAGGACAAACAATTCCTAATATTGGAATCTATCTTCTTGGAAATGTGTTTTCTCATAGACAACTTTAAATCTAGAGGAATTTAAATGAAGACAACAAAAGTTTAAATCAATCCCATGAATGGCAATTAAGTTACCTTCAAATCGTACAAAAAAAAATATTGTTTATAAAGAATTTTTTTTTATATATGCAAGTCTTACATTTATATTCTTATATTTTAATCTAATTATTGTAACTTCATCCCATGTACGTCTTATTCTATTACATTTTGAATTTTGTACTTTTAAATTTAGCACAACCCAAACATATACATGCAATGTTTACTATAATCTAAAACTACACATGCAATGTTTACTATAATCTAAAACTACACATTATACGTGTCATGTACGTGTCTTTTACTAGTTTTATAAAATGCATTTAAAAAAAGAAGCATTTTTAAAAATAACAAAATAAATTAAAATATTTACAATTTATAGCAAAATTTTGAATTTTATCAATAATAAAAACGGATAGACTTCTATTTTATCAATGTCACTAATAGAAGCATATCAGCGTCTGTTGAGCAAGAAATTTTGACCAATTAAATTATGCCACATCATCAGAGTAAATATGGTCCAATAAACAAATAGGCTTAAGCCCAATTCCAAGAAGCAGATGGGCCCAAGTCCAAGCCCAACAAGCAAATGAGCCCAAGCTCACTTAAAGCCCATAAAATTTCTCTATAAATAGAGACCCTTGCCATTCATTTTTTGGGGTCTTTTGTTGAAGGAAGAATTGAAGCTCCGAAGCTCTGAAGCTCTGAAGAATTGAAGATTCAAACTTCTACAAGCTCTCAAGACGTGCAAGTTCGTATCAACCTTGAGATCAACAACTTCTGAAAGATTGAAGACTCGGAAGATTATACTTTCCTTGGATTCCAGAAGATCGAAGTTCAAATTGACTTGCAATTACAATATCCTAAAGATCGAAGATCAAGAAGTTCTAAGTTTTAACTTGTATTCGAGAGAAAGCATCAAATGAGTAAATACTAGAGATTGTATTCACAATATTCATCAATATATCAAAGTTCAATTCCACGAATTACATTTCTTTGAAATCTCGTGTGAACAGTTTGGCACGCCCAGTGGGACAATCTCTACCTTTCATCTCTTTCTCTTTTGAAGAACATCTAAAGAAATCATGACATCCCAAGGCAACACTTCCAAAGCTCCAGGCGACATCGGCAAGCAGCCAAATACTTGCAGCTGCTCAAGGGAGACTCAATCATCTGAAGAAATGCCATCCTTTGAGGTCGCAAAGAACATTTGGGAGAAACTGTCCAAGTCACCAAAAGGTGGAGTTATAATCAAAGAAAATCCTGTGATTGTGAACAAATTTCCTCTTGTGAACGCTCGAATGAGGAGATGCCTCATCCAAATATCATGTCGGTTATGGTGACTGGCGTGGATATAAGTGAAGACTGAATGACTGTGCTTGAAAAAGAAGATCAACATGCTCATGTAGGTCGTTGAAGAAAAGGATAATGAGATTGCATCTCTCAAGAATCACATCGAACGTCTTGATGCTGCTGAATCAAGCCATACACATACTATAAAAAATACTGACAAAAGGAAAGCAGTAATGCAAGAAAGTCAACCACAAAATTCGACCTCAATTGCATCGTTGTCTATTCAGCAGTTGCAAGAGATGATTGCAAACTCCATCAAAACTCAATATGGTGGGCCTGCTCAAACTCTCTCTCTATTTTCCAAACCATATACGAAGAGGATCGACAATCTCAAAATGTCGAATGGATACCAACCACCTAAGTTTCAACAGTTTGATGGAAAGGGTAACCCAAGACAACATGTTGCTCACTTCATTGAAACATGTGAAACTACTGGTACGAGAAGAGATTTGTTGGTAAAACAGTTCTTTCGAACTCTGAAAGAAAACGCCTTCGACTGGTACATCGACCTGGAACATGAATCCATTGACAGTTGGGAGCAGCTTGAGGGGGACTTTCTCAATCGCTTCTACAGCACCCAACGTATCGTCAACATGATGGAGTTGACAAATACCAAACAACGGAAGGGGGAGTCAGTCAACCGATGGAGAGCTCTAAGCCTGGATTGCAAAGACAGGCTCATAGAAATGTCTGTAGTTGAGATGTGCACCTAAGGCATGCATTGAGAACTTCTCTATATTTTGCAGGGGATAAAACCATGCACGTTTGAAGAGTTGGCAACTCGTGTTCATGATATGGAACTAAGTATCAAACGCAGAGGAGCAAAAGATTTCTTGGTTCCAAAAATGAGGAGTGACAAGAATGAAATTGATGACACTAAAATGATTGTAAATAGTGTCATAAATGAGTCTATGGTTGTTCATGCAACCCCTTTGAAATCTTTCTCTAAAAGAAAATAAACAAAAAAACTGAAGGGAAGCATGATAGCGAGGAAAAGCGACGCTCAACTCTTAAAGAAAGACAAGAACAAGTTTATCCATTTCCTAACTCTGATGTTGCAGACATGTTAGAGCAGCTGCTAGAGAAGCAACTTATTCAACTGCCAGAATGCAAACGACCAGAACAAGCAGAAAAAGTAGATGATCCTAAATACTGTAAGTATGGTAATTAATCACCCTGTTGGAAAGTGTTTCGTGTTGAAAGAGTTGATTCTAAAGTTGGCTCGTGAAAAGAAGATCGAGCTGGATATTGATGAAGAAGTTGAGACGAATCATGTTGCGGTTGAGATGACTTGAAGTGTTCCACCATCAACACAACTTTATGATCAAAGGAAAAGCTTAATTCAGTTTGGAACTTTTGAACCTATAGTGGTCCAATTCCAACAAAGGATCATGACGCAGACTCCCAAAACAAATAGCTTGTTGAAGATGATGACGAAGGATGGATAGTTGTGACTCATCGAAAAGGAAGACAATCAAATTTCATTCAAAAGGAGTCGTCATTCGGTCAAAAACATGCAAAAGGAAACATCTTCCATAAAAAGAATGGAAAAGAAACAAGAAGATGTGGAAGCCTAAGCCTGTCAAAGGAAAAGATGAGGACTTCTTTCGACCTCAACGGTTGATAACTTTGAGAGAATTTCTCTCAAGAAGCTTCCTTGATGATCATCCCAAGGAAGTATTAGAAGTCACTGCATGTCATGTTGTCAGTGTAACAGAAGTCAACAACAATTATGCCTCTTCTGAAGAAATCGATAATTCAAATGAAATTAAGCAAAGGACTTCTGACTTTGATAGTATCAAGCCTTCAACTACTCGATCTTCAGTCTTTCGAAGATTGAGTATGACCACGAAAGAAGAAGAAAATCAATGTTCAACATCTACTTCCACTCAAACTTCAGCTTTCAAAAGGCTAAGTATCTCCACATCAAAGAAAGATCAACCTTCAACCTCTATTTTTAATCGACTAAATATGACAAGTGATCAACATGAAAAAGAGATGAAAACTTTGAAGGTAAAATCACTTCATGAAGAAATCAATGGCGAGAAGATACGCAGTTGTGTTCCATCACGCATGAAGAAGAAGTTATCTGTTGACATAAACCCAGAAGGTCCTTTGATCGTGAAGCCAAAAATTATTATATTCACCAATTCTATAAATGAAGTGAACAAATTTTTAATGAAAATATTTGTTAAATGTGTAAAGCTCCTTATCGCAAGAGCCTAAACTGCATGATGCTCCTAGTCCACAAGAGCTTAAAAGGTGAATGATAAAAAAAAAAAAAAAAAAAAAAAAACTCAGTTGAACTACGTATGACTTGATCCCTATGTTATAAAAAGGGTACGTAGGCAACTTAAAGTTTACTTTAAGTTCAGTCGCACGAAAAAAAAAAAGATATTATGCTTCACCATGATGATTTAATCTCAATAGAAAATGAAATTCATGAGCAGTTACAACAGAAAAGAAATGGGGCAAAGTCAAAGTAGCGAGCTCTATCTTTTCTTCCAACTGTTGTGGCTAAGAAAATCTTCTTTTCTCTTGTGTTGCAGCGATAGGATTCATCTCTATCTTCTCCCATGTGCTGCAGCTGACACGTATTGCAGCTGAGAGGATTTATCTTCATCTTCTCCCATGTGTTGCAGCCGAGAGGATTTATCTTCATCTTCTCTCGTTGAAGCCGAGAGGATCATCTTCTTCATCTTCTTCGACGTGTTGTAGTCGAAAGGATCTTCATCTTCTTCTACATGTTGCAGCCGAGAGGATCTTCATCTTCTTCATCTTCTCACAAGTGATGCAGCCGAGAGGATTCATCTTCATTCTCACATATGTTGCAACCGAGAGGATCATCTTCATTCTCACACATGTGTTGCAGAGATGATTTATCTTCATCTTCTCACATGTGTTGCAGCTGAGAGGATTTATCTTCATCTTCTCTCGTTGAAGTCGAGAGGATCATCTTCTTCATCTTTGACGTATTGCAGTCGAGAGGATCATCTTCTTCATCTTCGATGTATTGCAACCAAGAGGATCTTCTTCTTCAACGGTGTTGCAGCCGAGAGGATCTTCATCTTCTTCAACGTGTTGCAGCCGAGAGGATCTTCATCTTCTTCGACGTGTTGCAGTCTAGAGGATCTTCATCATCTTCATCATCTCACAGGTGTTGCAGCCGAGATGATTCATCTTCATCTTCTTCGATGTGTTGCAGTTGAGAGGATTCATCTTCATCTTCTTCGACGTGTTGCAGCAGTTGTCGTCATCTGCATCTTCGATGTGATGCAGCAGTCGTCGTCATTTGCATCTTCTATGTGTTGCAGCAGTCGTCGTCATCTGCATCTTCGATGTGTTGCAGCAGTCGTTCTCATCTGCATCTTCGACGTGTTGCAACGTCGTCGTCATCTGCATCTTTGACATGTTGTAGTAGCCGTCATCATCTTCATCTTCTCACAGGTGTTGCAGCCGAGAGAATTCATCTTTATTCTCACATATGTTGCAGCAAAGAGGATTTATCTTCATCTTCTTCGACATGTTGCAGCAGTGGTCATCATCTGCATCTTCGACGTGTTGCAGCAATCATCATCATCTGCATCTTCGACGTGTTGCAGCCGATAGGATCTTCATCTCTACCTTCTATGTGCCGCAACCAAGAGAATCATCATCATCATATTCATCTTCAATGTGTTGTAGAAGTAGCAGTGGGCGCCATGATAGAGTTGCATCGTCTATCATGTATAAACCCAAGAAGCTGAAGCTGAAGAAGTAGTGGGTGCCATGATAGAGTTGCATCGTCTATTATGTACAAACCCAAGAAGTTGAAGCCGAAGAAGCATTGGACGCCATGATAGAGTTGCATCGTCTATCATGTACAAACCCAAGAAGCTGAAGCTGAAGATTTAGTGGGCGCCATGATAGAGTTGCATCGTCTACCATGTACAAACCCATGAAGCCAGCAGGACGTCGAATAGACCAAACCAAGATGCTTGCATGAGGCCTTCAAGGAATAGCTGAAAAAAATATATTAATAAATAATAGAAAAGAATAACAAAAAGAAAAATAGAAAAGTATAACAAAAAAAAGAAAGAAAGAAAAACCGAAAGAAAAAAAATGAAAAAAAAACGGAAAGGGAAGAAGAAAAAGGAAAAAAAAAAGAAAACAAAAAAAAAAACAAAAAAAGAGTTAAAAAATATTTTAAAAAAAGAATAAAACAAAAATAGAAAAGAAAAACAAAATAAGAAAGAAAGAAAGACAAACCGAAAGAAAAAAAAAACTTTGGTGAAGGCAAATACATAAGGAATGGTGATAAGCAACTAAGAGGAATGATTTTTGCTCTAACTTTTTTCTCTATTTATAGAGGAAGAAAGATGTCAAATCTCCAACTTTTCCTCCAACTCCTCAACAAATGTGTTAAGATTGAGTTAGTAGTTGGGATTAGTTCCTAATCTTTTTCTTTTATTAAAAAAACAAACAAATAAGTTAATTGTTTTTCTTCTATTGCAAAGAAAAATAAATCAAATTAGGGGATAAAAAAAATCAAAACTTTGACTTAAATTCACATTTTGATAAGTTGGCAATATTCCAATTTTATCATTTTTTAAGTCTCAATTATCCCATTAAATTCATGGGTTAAAAAAAATTCTCTTGGCCATATTCCAAAGGATTTTTATTAAAATCAAAATTCCTTTTAAAATTGACATTGGGTTGTATTCCAAACTTCATATAACATTTTAACTACACTTATGTCCCAATGCATAGTGTGATTAATTTGACATATTAACTTAAGTCAAAGTCAAGAACAAATCACTTGTATTTTTTGTTTCAGCTTATCGTTTTCGAGACTCGCCCACCCATACACGTGCACTAATCTAAAAAAGGGGCATTTGTTGAGCAAGAAATTTTGACCAATTAAATTATGTCACATCATCACAGTAAATATGATCCAATAAACAAATAGGCTCAAGCCCAAGTTCAAGAAGTGGATGGGCCCAAGTCCAAGCCCAACTCACAAATGGGCTCAAGTCCAAACCCAACAAGCAAATGGATCCAAGTCCAAGCCCACCAAGCAAATGAGCCCAAGCTCACTTAAAGCCCATAAAATTTCTCTATAAATAGAGACCCTTGCCATTCATTTTTGGGGGTCTTTTGTTGAAGGAAGAATTGAAGCTCTGAAGCTCTGAAGAATTGAAGATTCAAACTTATACAAGCTCTCAAGACGTGCAAGTTCGTATCAACCTCGAGATCAACAACTTCTGAAAGATTGAAGACTCGAAAGATTAAACTTTCCTTGGATTCTAGAAGATCGAAGTTCAAATCGACTTGCAACTACAACATCCTAAAGACCGAAGATCAAGAAGTTCTAAGTTTTAACTTGTATTCGAGAGAAAGCATCAAATAAGTAAATACTAGATATTGTATTCACAATATTCATCAATATATCAAAGTTCAATTCCACGAATTACATTTCTTCGAAATCTCGTGTGAACAGCGTCTATCAATATTTATTATCGATAAAATCTGAAATTTTGCTATATGTTACAAATATTTTATCAAATTTGCTATTTTTTACAATTCCTCTCTAGAAAAGTTATGATATGAAGTCTAATATTATTTTTCTTATAAAAAATTTATCACTAACCAAACTCAACTCAATATTAATTGATGTTCAGTACTACTTGCTATAGATTTCGTCTCTTGAGATTGAAAATTGATGTTCAATTAATATTGAGTTCAGTACTACTTGCTATAGATTTCGTCTCTTGAGATTGAAAATTGATGTTCAATACTACTTGCTATACGTTTCGTCTCTTGAGATTGAAGATTCAATTTATCATCTCTGTAATTGTTATACTTATTATACTTATTGATAATATAAACTGGGAGTCTAAATCATATACAAAAGAAATAGCATTTGAATTTTTCAATAAAAAATAATATCATATTGCAAACTTGACGAAATGAACGTAATTGATTTCACACCTACTTTTTTAAAGACTCGTGGAAGGTGACCAGTGACCACCACACATCTCTATAATGTCTACATATTTTAGTAGACAACTACATAGAAGATTAGATAGAATCACCTAAAGATAAGAGACCACACCAATTACGGCTAAATCAAGCTCACTAGCTCATTTTCACACCTATACATTTGCCTTGCAAAACACCAAATTCATGGTTTAGCCAATTACAGATTTATAATTTATAATTATTCTGAAAGGTATATTTTCAGAATCTATAGCTCGAACAGGAAAAAACAGGAATTTTAAATGATCGAGAGCCATACATGAGCATTTTAAAAAGAAGAGATTTGTTAATTGGGTCTCAGGCAGATCAAAATAGTAATTCCAATAAAAAGAAAGGTCCAAAGGTCTCATAGTTTGCATTTCATTTCTTTCCTACTAAACAAGAGTTTTGGTCGAAGTTGTTCACAAGCACAACATAACATCATGGGGCGATGATTGGATTCACTACTTCATTGCACACAACACAATTTCATGATCAATTTCCAATTCCGACCGCTCTCTCATTTCCTGTCAGAATTCTTAGCGTCGCTAAGATGACCCTTCTGCTAATGTCCTCTTTGATGTACTGATGTACAGAACTGCATTAACAAATTGTAGCTTAATATTATTGTCAAGAGTTGAGTCAAGATGATAAGATTGTCAAAGAAGGTGTTGTTTTCAATATCTACCATTATTTCCGCGAATGAAAGCATCGCCATATTTGTTCTTCAACTGTCCATTTACGTATTCTTCGGTTTGCTCCATTGCTATATTCATGTATCCATCGAGACAGGCAAGAATACCTTTGCAATGAAACATATAATGGGATCTTCACATTAGAATTCAACATAAATTTTATCTATTTTTCAACTGCACAAGAAAAGATAAAGGTCCGAAACAAAGGACGACAAATGGTTATGTTTAAAATCAAGACTATTTGTGAAACAAATGTTCGTGTTCCTTATGTTATGTATTGACGAAAGGAACAGTTCACATTTAGTTAGGAGAGGGTTATGATACCTATTGAGTTTGGAGGGTTTTGTATTGGCAATTTGAGGATTTGTGAATGAGGCTTTATGGCTAAATGGTCGTGGTATTATCCTTCGGAGCTGGTAAGATTGCTTGGTGTTGAAAAAACCAGCATGCTATAACAATTTGAAACTTTTTTTTTTTTTTGAGACTTTTGGTAAGTGCATAGCCATAACAGATTGTGATAGAACCAAAATAATAGCTAAAATAGCGTTAAAAGATAAAGATGGAGGAACACAATTAATTTGAGGTATTTGAACACTCCACTCATACTTGAGAGGCTCTCAACTAAATCAATCCATACCTTTACCATTTCCCACCGACTCTATTTATAACAAATCACAACTTCTCTACAATGCCTATATAAGTTTCATTCTTTCCTTCCGCTTTCAATTTCAAAGATCATTTGTAACATATAAGCAAGCATTATTTTACTTAGTTGAAGCCCCTTCTGGTAGTTGGCTCCCTTTTTTTGTGAGCTTGATTTTTTTGAAAGCCTTGTAACATTTAACTATTCTCCCAAGTAAGATTGTTTTAATGTAAATATAAAAATAGGAGTTCTAACATACTCTTAATCCCACAATAAGATTCCTAATAACAACCCTACCTTATTCTTTTTTAAATAAATTTGAAGGAAAAAAAACTAACAATGAACTACACTTTCGTTCAGAAGAAAATGTCACGTCCAAGAAATCCCAAAGCCACGGGAATCTAGTAAATCAAAACAAGACCATAAGGATAATTAAAAAAAATTAGATAACATCATTAGAAAGAAACATAGAACCTAAAAAGGACCCAAAACATCTCTACTGTCTTGTTCCAAACCTCTAAAAGTGCTATTATCCTATCCCATAGCCCCCCACACCAAAGCATACACGTAGCTCGCCATAAAAATTGCCCCTTAACATTTTCATCAGATTGTTGCCTTGTGATGGAAGAGGCCTTATTCCATTTGTCTTTTCAATATAAGGGTTGTATGCTTTTGCAAACTCACTTTTTTGCTATGTAATAGAGCATTGGTTGGAGATCAATGAGAGAATTATCCAGTTTGAGAGGTCTTAGGAATGTATGCGCTCTTTCCAAGTTTAAGGCCTCTTTCTGACATCTGTTTCAAAATACTTCCATGATTATTCTCTTGGTCTAATTATTTTGGATTGGAGGCCTTTTTATCTTGTTAGGTCATTGTTGTATCTCTGGCTCAGCTTTTTGGGTATTCTTTTCATGCTTCTTTTGTATTCTTTCGTTTCTTCTCCATGAAAGCTTGGTTTATGTTAAAAATATTACAAACAAATCAGGTTTAAATGACAAGAAATTGATAAAGAGATTAGATGGAAATAAAAAGTGTTTACTAAAGACTCCATTTGTCAAGGAAGATTCATGAACAAAAAAGGACAGTGTCTCAACATTTGCAAGTGTTGTTTTCCCTCAACGTCTACAGATTCTTATAAGTAAGGAAAGAAAACAAAAAGATTGACTATTAACGCCATTTATCAACAGGTAAGATTCATGAACAAAAATTAGGATAGTGCCTCAACATTTGCAAGTGCTGTTTTCCATGAACTTCTACAGATTCTTAAAACTAATGATACAGCCCTGAGAATTAAAATCAAAATTGAACATGTAGAGACTTATCCCAAAACCAAGGGTGAATGAAGAGTAGAGGCAACCATACCTCGGTAGTCAACACCAGAGTTGAGTTTCACAACTACGGGACGACCCCGAATTGATTTGAGAAAGTCCGCTGGTGTCTTTGTTGATGCAGAACCTTTTTCACCACCAATACTCATCTCTAGTTTTCTTCTATTTGTACAACCAACTTTTTATACCTGAATATTAGTAATCAAATTTATTCAACACTATCAAACAACGTAAAAGAATTAATGAGCAATTATCATTTATCACTTTAATAAACAGACACTACGTATTCAAAAAAAATTATGATATGCTTCCATAGTTACGGGAGTAAAAAATAAGACAGAAAACTCTACAGGACACATAATTTTTATTTTTTTTTGAAAAGGAAACAAGATTGGATATTAATAAAGATAAAATGAGACAACTGCTCATAGTACAAGAGAGATATAGAGAGAGCAATAAAATAGGAACATCAAACAAAACCAAGCATCTCAACTAGGCAAAAACAACACTAAAACTAAAAAAGAACAAAAAGGCTAGGCAAAACCAACACAGATACAAATAAAAGAACAAATTGAGTAAGAAACAGAGCTATACAATATCCTACTGGGCAGGAAAAATGAAAGCTCTCCAGTACAAATTGATTTCCTGAAGACTAGCTAACAAAACACTTTATAAGGATGAACATTGAGGCAATGAACTCAGAAATGTAGTCTGGTTAGTTATTTGGTTTGATAGTCATTAAGATTTTGGTTTAACGGAACACAGGACTCAGAAATGAAAAGAAGAAACCATTGAGGCAATGAACACCTAAGGCCCCATTTGATGTTATCCACTTTTCATCAATAGGTTTTTTGTTTTTTTAAAAAAACTTACATACACTATTTCCACCGATAAATTTCTTTGTTGTTATCCACTTGTCATCAACGTCCTCAAAAGCCAAGTCAAAATTTGAAAACTAAAAAAATTATTTTCTTTATACATGTTTTTCTTTCTAGAATTTCACTAAGAATTCAAGTGTTTCTTTCAGAAATGTGAAAAATCAGAATATGAAATTTAGGAAAAACAAGCATAAATTTCAAAAAACAGAAAACTAAAAACAAAATCGTTACTAAGCAGGGTCTGAACAATAAAAGGGAACAAAAAAGAAACAACTATGGAAAAGCTAAAGAAGATTCAAATACACGTTGGCTTTCTTAAATAGCATGCATAATTATCTAGGGTCGTCTAAATGAATTCCAATTAATCTTCTTTATTAACTTTCAGTTTATTCAACTAAAATTCCTTGACGAGAATTACGTTAGTGAGAATTCTATCTCTTTTGAAAATTCATTGATATTTTAAGAACGATGAGTTAACTTAAAATATTACAAAAAAAAGGACGGGTAAAAACAAGAGCCCAAAAATGGAGTTACAAAAAGCAATTACTGCACGTGCAAATGGAAATTGTGGAATCTATGAGCATCTAGACCATTAGAGGTGCCACTGTTAGATTAATTACAGTGTTTTCCAACACTATGAACCCAATCCAGATTGTTCAGTTTGGAATATGCTTACACTGGGTTTTTGTCCACGAACTTGTTTCAAACTAATGCTAATATACGTACTACTGCACTTCATTCATGCAACCAATTACTTAGGCCCAAGTTTTAGTTTTCTGACTTTCTTTCAAGATTTCTGTCATTTAACGATAATTGTAGTTTCCATAGCCACCATTTCAATCCAACAATAATAAGGAAACCTGAATATAAAATGCTTTCTGAATAAATAAAAGTAAAAACGAGAAACCCTCTAGTAGATAAAATTCCTTCAAAAATATCTTGAAAAATCAGAAAATTAGTACAAACTTCAAATGACAAAAATCTTAAATTCACCGAAAATCGATGTAGTTCCCCTTCGCCAAATATAAGAAAGAAGATCACTCATAAAAACAAATAACCTACCGAAATCAAATACAAGCCTAAACGAAACTTGGGGATTCAAACAAATTAACAGGGTGGTAAGTTTCCTGAAAATGAAAACTTGAAACAAATTAGAAGGATTTAGAAAGTATCCAAAGAATCACGCATAAGGCGAAGAAAAAGAAACGATAAAATACCGTGGAGTGAAGACGAGAAAACTTAAGATCTGGTGTCGCTGTTACTGTAAGAAATGCGAAAGTGGATGAGAGAGGATAAAGCAGAGAGAGTGTGAGAGAAGAAGGGATAGTCGGAGAAACTCAAAGGTCGAGTACGGTGAGAGAAGAAGATGAAGCAACAGACGATGGTTAGGGCAAAAACCTATTTGCTCTCTTTATTCAGTGACTCATTATTGTTTATTTTTCCTTTTCGTTTAGAAAAATCACTTTTGGATGTACCGGACGACTCCAATAATGCAAATTAATTTTTCAACTCAATCAGTAAAATATGGGTTGGATTGGATTCATATATAAATTTTTAGATATTTAACTGAGATGACCTAAATTGCTATATGATATTATATTAAGGACCCTAATTTCTAATAAATTTTACACATGTTATTAATGGGCCTGTATATTACACAAATATATGGTCCAAATTACTTTAATACTCACTTATATTATTTAATTGATTTAAAACAAAAATATAAATGGAAAAGAATGTGGGATACAATTTTGGAAAGAAGTCGAAAATGCTCAATACTTTCCTTCTACGAAAATCCCGGTCTACTCCTTCCATTATACTCGCAGAAGGCCACATAGGTTACGGTTTGTACTGAGAAATTTGAGAGATTTTGACGGTGAAGAAGAAGACTTTCGATGACCGACAAATACAGAACTTTTTCGACGAAATCTGGATCTAAATTTCGAGGTTAGTACTATATATATTCAAAACATATGAAATAGTAGGTATATTAGGTATATTTTAGATATTCTATTAAATAGGCAAACAAAAGATAATATAGTTTTGAATGTGATACATTCTAGGGTTTATTGAGTTTCAAAGTTAAATTCTTGCATTGTGATACATTTTAGGGCATAACGAAAACATACTCTGTGTTGATTTAACTTACATTGTGATTTAAATATGTAATAAAAACTTACTCTATGTTGATTTAACATGCATTGTGGTTTACATATGTTAAATGTAGTTAATTTTGTAAAATTTTCTTTAAATGTAGTGCGAAAATGGTTAGAAGAAGTGAAAGATATCTTGGGTCGAGGAGTAGGAAGATTAAATCAAACAAACATGATCCAATCATTATTGATGATTCGAAGGTAAATTTAATATTAATTGTTGTAAGATGTTATTGGTATTGATGCTTCATATGTATATTACTTATTCCATAGGTATATATATAATATTTATATTGTATTCGTGTATATCATAAAATGAAAAGAGAACCAGTTCTGAAAAGACTTATGAATAAGAGCCAATGGAATACAAACCTATACAATCAGTGTTCCCAGATGAGGATGACTACGATATAACAGGACCAAATGACACTCAAATAGTTCTCTACGATGAGAACTTAGCTATGAAAAGAAACATAGTGTTGGAAACATCCGGTCAGAAAATGTCTGCACAAGCAAAAAAAGGTCAATTAATCTGTAGACATAAAAACATTGTAGTATATATGTTATAAACGCCCATATAATTATGCTACAATACAAGGTATATTTATTAATGTACTATATGATTGGTATATGATCGTATATTAGACATCGGAATAATCAAAGACCATTGAAGTACGTTGTGAAGAAAGTTTCGAATCGAATGAGGTATATTTATTGGCAACAATATAATTTTAATTATTAGTAATTATAAGTATATTTAAAATGTATATTTGACATGATAATGTACCAATAATTAAAAGGAGATTGTATTGAGAAATGAAAAAAGGGAAAAGAAAAATAGATAAACCTCAAATGAAGAAGAGAAAGTAAAAAAGTTATCCGTTGAAGAAAAATCTAAAGAAGTAAAAAAGAAAAGTAATAAAAATGAATCAAATACAACAAAGAAAACAAAAGTGCAAAAAATGGTTGAAGAGAAGTGTAGAGAAGCTTGAAAAAATCGAACCAAAAAAGGTATGTTTTATATATATATATATATACACTTAAATATATCGTTTGATACACACACTGACTTATACGTTGAATTATTATATTGTATTGAACATTTATAATGTACACAGAAAGCAAAGTTGGAAATGAGGAGTGTAGAAAAGAGGGTTTGTTGAATAAGAAATTTTGAGACCAATCACAAATTGCTACATCATTTATTAAATTAATGATGAAAAGTGCAAATAATTGAATTTGAGACTAATTAAAATTGACATGTGTCCCAAATTAAAAAAAATTGAAAACATAAATTGGCCAATTCTAATAATGCCACATGTTTTCATCTTAACCGTTGGACCAAATTAATTGTTTTGGTTCAATTAAATATTATTTACTTGGACTAAGTTCAATTAAGCCCAAAAATAAGCTTAATTGAGCCCAAAGACTAAATATAACTCAAATCCATGGGGTTGAGTCCATGAGTCTGGTCCATGGACCAACCAGGCTCAAGCTCATAAAGCTCACCAGAGAACTCTATAAATAGAGGAGTTCTCATTTGTAAGGGGTTGGAAATTTTTGACTCCGGAAGGTCCAGAGAGAATTCTCCCAAGAACTAGAAGACTCCCTAACTTCGAAGTCGACCATCCTCGAAGATTGAAGCTCCTTTGAAGATTCAAACTTTCTTCCAAGACTTCAACTTCAAAAACATCACGTGCTCCGTTTCCTCAAATCAAGCGTAGGCATTCAACCAACTTGAAGAACATCACATGCTCCGCTTCTCCAAATCAAGCGTAGATGTTCAACAAACTTCAAGAACATCACATGCTCCGCTTCCTCAAATCAAGCGTAAGCATCCAATCGAGAGAGAATCAGAGGATCAAATTCTAGAGATTGTACCACATCGCATCAAATTAACAAAAATACAACATCAACTCAAGTTCAACACCACGAATCAAATTTCTCCGAAAATCTCGTGCGAATAGGGCTGCAAATGATGATTTGAACGAGGTATTTCTGGTCATATATCACATATACTACAAATTAGGATTTTAAAATGTTATATATAATAACTCAGCAATAATAACATGTATTATTATGAATGTTTGCAGGTTGCACCATTAATTCTGAAAAGGAATAAATAGTCTAGATTACAGAAACTTAGTATATATGCACGTTTAGACGTGATTACAAACATAAAAAGAAAACTGAATAGAGAACAATTAGACATGTTTATGAGTTATCACTTTGGTTCTTTCCTTGATTTAAAATTAATCAAATTCCAAAGCCAATTGCTATATCATATTATAAGACGACAATGTACCTTGACAAAGGAGGATGAACTTTGGTTTAACTTTGAAGGTCATAAGTTAAGTTTGGTATAAGAGAATACGAAGCAATAACCGAATTGAATTGTGGACCATTACCACAGGTTAATATGGACAAACTAAAGGGAAAATTCTTAGGAAAATACTTAAAAAATGAGGATAGTATCCAGAGGTCAAGGTTGGCATACATTTTCTATGACTAAAAAAAACGTAAAAGATGAAGACAAAGTGAAGATGACAAAAATATACTTTCGAGAAAAACAAATAACAATTGGGTAGATATTGAGCACATAAAATTGGTTGATGATGAAAGCCAATTTGACGCTTACACATGGGGCAAAATAGGGTATCACGTTATGATAGATTCAATCAAAAATTCCATAAAAAAACCCTTCAGCCCTAGCAGTTAGAATCGTTGGATTTGCCTATTCACTTTTGGTTTGAGCATATGAATGTATACCACTTTTGACTGAACCTTCCATGTTCTATGCTAAAAGAGTTGATGACAGGAATTTGTGCATGCTAAACTGGGTTGTGGACAGCTACCCAGTGTGTAAGGACTTGGCTAAAAGGGTATTTGACAATGATCAAGTATTGTATTAAGACTATGTAACTTGTTCGTAATCTAAATTAACTATGTATATATCCAATATACCCAAATATATTGATTTCATATATGTTTTAAATTCTTGCAACAGTTTGAATTCAAGGGTTTGTTTGCTGATGAAGATTTCATGGAAGGAAGTATGTTTCATGGTACTGAAAAGACATTTTGAAAAAGGAGAATGCTCTAAAGAATCTGAGGGTATTAACTCTTAGAGTCCTGAGTATTTCCTAAAATTTCATAAAATCATGATCGCAAATAATGAAGAATTAAACAATAAGTTGGACAAACTGATTGTGGAGGTTGAAGGGATTAAAAAAATTCTGACTAATAAGAGTAGTTCAACTGTTGAAGAAGAAAATATGAAAGATAGAGATGAAGACCATGATGGAGGGAACGGTCAAAGAGATATTGGATTAGATAACGGAGAAGATGGTAATATGGGAAATATTAATAAGCATGAAAGAGATGACAAAAAAAAAAAACAATAATGACAATGAAGCTGCAAAGATATGATGTTATCATTATTATATGTAAGGTTATTTATTTCAAACACGTATGTATATGTATATATACACTATTGCATATATATTTATGATTAAGAGGATGGATAAAATGAGTGCTTGCATGACATGATCTAACAAATAGAAAAAGTAGCCTTAAAAATGAAGGTAAGTACTTTTGTTAAATCGTATATATATATTAGTTATTTATGAACTAAAACATAGTAAAAATGTTTTGGATTTATGTTTAAAATGTTTGATGCCCACAAAGAAAGTGGAAAAAAAATACATAATCAGCAAAGAGGAGCTAGGAAAAACAATACAATTAATGTATATATAGCATACATGTTTTAAATATATAACATAATATATTTTATATACCATGATATGATTGCCATGAATAATCAGGCTAGAGAAAGAGAAGTTTTTGCTTACAAGCAAGTTGTGAGGAGGAGCTTGAGGAGAGAAAATCAACCATCAAAGATAATGAGGTCACCATTCAAAACGAAATTTGGATCCTTAGGGCCAAAGAAGAAAAATTAGAGCTCAATGGTCAAGGGTTTAAAGGACTAAGTTTCAAATTGTTATCACAAGAACTTTAGAAATTTGAAGTTGAATAAGATAGATTTAATGTTGAAGGTTATGTGCTAAAGTAAAACTTTAATTTTTTGAAAACTTTATGTGTAATTTAGATTATGATGAATTGTTATGTTGCTAGTATTATGGAAACAATGAAACGCTATATCATATATTTTTAATATGATATAGTATATTATACTATTGTGTTCATTGCTTAGGGAATTTGATGAGATATTGGTTGAATGGAGATAAAATGTTCACTATACTTCTCATAAGTATATTTGGAATAAAGTGTACATTACATACATAAATGTTTTTTTATCAGTAATGTTTGTGTTTCATGAGTATAATTTTCAGTCATGGTCTGTATTTTAGAACTAAAGGTTTATGATAAGTATATGTAATATATGACGTTAGTAAAAGGAATTAAATTCATTGATATTATAGCAATGTTATTTATGTTAACAGAAACACGGAGGATACAATTATCGAGATGTTAAAAAATGATGATGTCTCGACTATTTCTGCATCACAAACGAAGGCGTGTGATTCCTGTTGTACGTTGATAGCATTCAGTGATGAGGACTTGTTGCTTGGGTCAAAGCTTCATAACTGACCCTTATTCGTGTCTGGATATGTTCGAGAGCAAAAGCTCAATCGAATTCTCATCGATAATGGTTCGGCCATCAACATTCTGCCAAAATCAACCATGAATCAATTGGGTATCTCAATTGAGGAGTTATAAAGCAGTAAATTGGTGATTCATGGCTTTAATCAAGGAGCACAACGAGCGATAGGCACTGTTCGTTTGGAAATTGTCATAGGGGATTTGCAAGCAACCGCAATATTTCATTTGATCGATTCGAGGACCACTTATAAGATGTTGTTAGGGCGTCCATGGATACACGAAAATGGAGTCGTAACCTCCACGCTCCATCAATGTTTTAAGTTTTACAAACAAGGAGTTAGGAATGTTGATGCTGACACTAAGCCATTCTCAAAGGCTGAGTCGCACTTTGCCGATGCCAAATTTTATACAAAAGATGATGACGTAAGTGAGGTCATATCATCTGAAGTTCCCGTAGCCAAAGGCACTTATAAGCTCGAACAAATAAAGATCACAACAAAGAAGTCAAATGAAGGGGATGCACTCAATGGTCAAAATAATGACGAGTCAACAACCTAGGCTAAGTTTGAGGTACCAGAGAGTGAAAAGATGACAATCCCACAAGAAAAAGCCACAAAATCTCCTATTTTACGTTATGTTCCTTTATCCCGACGTAAGAAGGGAGAATCACCGTTCGCAGAATATTCAGAAAACTTAACGATCGGAACCATCGAAATATTAAAGGAAAGCTTCACTACACCCCTTACCAAGATAGACAAAGGAGAAACAAAAAGATTTGAGAAAAAGGGCGTAGAGGCATTCCTTCCAGAAAGACGAACAGCTGAGGGATTTGACCCAAAAGCATATAAGTTGATGGCAAAGGCGGGTTATGACTTCACAACTCGCACGGAACTTAAAAGCGTGAAAATATTCAATGAAAGGCCTGGACTTTCTCCCACACAAAAGAAGCTTCAAAAGCAAGGATATTCTATTCCTAATTCAAGAGCTGGAGTTGGATATAATTCTTCCGAACTGATTCGAATATCAGGTAAAGGAAAAGTAAAAGTTGCAGACAAATGTCACATTACTGTTGAAGAAAGAAAAGACTCCGAAGAGGGCAAAAAAAGTCAAAGTCAAAGGAGTTCTGTTTTTTATGGCATTACTTCTCCTGCTGCACGTCCTTCAGTGTTCCAAAGATTGAATACATCAACAATGAAAGATAAAAGTCAAAGTTCAACTTCTAGTTCCCTTAGACTATCTGCCTTCGAAAGGTTAAATATAGCTTCAAAGAAAGTACAATTTGTAAGTCCAACTCCGGACGTAAGGGAATCTGCCTTTTAAAGGTTAAATATAACTTCAAAAAAAGTACAATCTGCAAGTCCAACTCCGGACGCAAGAAAATCTGCCTTCAAGAGGTTAAGTGTGTCCCAAACAAGAGGCCAAAAGAAACCTTCTATAGTCGTCTCAAGTAAACATGGCTTAGCAGCGGGGGACGACGAAATTCGCAGTGCAGTTCCATCTAGAATAAAGAGAAAAATGTTTGTCTCAGTAAATACAGAAGGTTCGTTAAAAGCAAAATGACACAATGTTGTTTTTACTCGACCCAAAAATAATGAACCAGAAGATGAAGTAGATGTGGTAAGTTGTGACCATGTTACGATAGAGGAGGCATCTAACTATGAGACGTTTGAAGAGGATGCCGAAGCCGCTCCATTATCACTTGAGGATGGGGGTCAATCAACGGTTGATGAGTTAAAGGAAGTCAATCTTGGTACGATAGAGGATCCTCGTCCAACCTTCATAAGCACCCAACTTTATGATGCTGACCAAAATGAGTATGTGAGCGTACTAAAAGCATACAAAGATGTCTTTGCATGGTCATATAAGGAAATGCCTGGACTTGATCCAAAGGTTGCTGTTCATCATTTAGCAATCAAACCAGAGCAGCAGCCCGTCAAGCAGGCCCAGAGACGATTTTGATCAGAACGCATTCCTCAAATTGAGGAAGAGGTAAACAAGCTCATTAGAGTTGGATTTATTCGCGAAGTCCAATACCCAACATGGATAGCAAATATTGTTCCAGTAAGAAAGAAGAATGGCCAGCTACGTGTGTGTGTTGATTTTCACGACCTAAATAACGCATGCCCAAAGGATGATTTTCCCTTGCCTATTATGAAAATCATGGTAGACGCAACTTCAGGACATGAAGTTTTATCTTTCATGGATAGGTCATTAGGATATAATCAGATTCGAATGGCTCTTGAGGGTGAAGAGAAGACAGCTTTTCGAACCCCAAAAGGTATATACTGTTATAAGGTAATGCCTTTCGGATTGAAAAACGCAGGTGCCACATACCAGCGCGCTATGCAAAGGATCTTTGATGATATGCTACATAAATTTGTTGAGTGTTATGTTGACGATCTTGTAGTAAAATCCAAAAGGAAATGCGACCACCTAAAAGACCTGAAGCTTGCCCTTGATCGTCTAAGGAAATATCAGTTAAGAATGAATCCTCTTAAGTGTGCATTCAGTGTGACCTCTGGAAAGTTTCTGGGATTCATCGTGAGGCACCGTGGATTTGAAGTTGATTACTCAAAAATTGATGCTATCCAGAAGATGCCAAGTCTGAAAAACTTGCACGAGTTGAGAAGATTGTAAGGACGCTTGGCCTACATCAGAAGATTTATATCTAATCTTGCGGGTCGATGTCAACCATTCCAGAGATTGATGAGGAAGGATGCAGTCTTTAATTGGGATCAGTCATGTCAAAATGCATTTGATAGCATAAAGAATTATTTGCTCAATCCTCCAGTTTTGAGTGCGCCTGCAGCTGGAAAGCCATTGATATTATATATTGCAGCTCAAGAAGGTTCGCTCTGAGCATTACTTGCACAAGAAAATGATAAGGGTAAGGAATGTGCACTCTACTACCTAAGTAGAACTTTGACTAGAGCTGAATTGAGTTATTCTCCAATCGAGAAAATGTGTCTCGCTCTTTTCTTTGCAATAGATAAGCTGAGACATTATATGCAAGCCTTCACTATACATTTGGTGGCAAAAGTTGATCCTGTTAAATATATCTTATCAAGGCCAATCATCTCGGGACGTCTCGCTAAATGGGAAATTATACTCCAACAATATGATATTGTATATATTTCCCAAAAAGCAGTAAAAGGTCAAGCATTAGCAGATTTCTTGGCTGACCATCCAGTTCCATCAGATTAGGAATTATGTGAAGACTTACCTGATGAGGAAGTTTCGTTTGTCGAAAGCATGGAACCTTGGACCATGTTCTTTGATGGTGCAGCACGAAAAACTGGAGCTGGTGTCGGCATTGTCTTTATCTCTCCGGAAAAACATATGTTGCCATATAGCTTCACACTCAGTGAATTATGTTCAAATAATGTGGCGGAGTACCAAGCCCTTATCATTGGTTTACAAATGGCTTCAGAATTTGGTATAAAATACATAGAAGTATTTGGTGATTCGAAGCTAGTTATAAATCAACTCTCCTATCAGTATGAGGTCAAACATCAAGATCTGAAGCCCTACTTCATTTATGCTAGAAGATTGATGGATAGATTTGACGGCATAATATTGGAACATATACCAAGATCAGAAAATAAGAAAGCTGATGCACTAGCAAATTTGGCCACGGCTTTAACAATCTCAGAAGATGTGACAATAAATATTTCTCTTAGCCAAAAGTGGATTATTCCCTTGATCGAAAGCCAATACGAAGAAACCAATGGGATATCTGTGTATGCAATTGAGGAGGAAGATTGGCGTCAACCCATTATAGACTATCTGGAGCATGGAAAACTTCCCACCGACCTCCGACATCGAGCTGAGATACGAAGAAGAGCTGCACGATTTATTTATTACAACAACACACTTTATCGACGTTCATATGAAGGTCTTCTTCTACGGTGCTTGGGAAAAAAGGAATCAACAAAGGCTCTAGAAGAAGCACATTCAGGTATATATGGTGCTCACCAGTCTGGTCCAAAACTTCAGCATCAGTTGAAAATAATGGGTTACTATTGGCCCACTATCATCCATGACTCGATGTATTATGCGAAGCATTGTGAAGCGTGTCAATTCCATGCAAATTTTATACATCAACCACCAGAGCCTCTTCATCCAACAATAGCCTCATGGCCTTTTGAAGCTTGGGGACTCGACTTAGTTGGACCGATTACGCCGAAGTCATCGGGTGGTCATTCTTACATTCTTGCAGGAACCGATTATTTCTGTAGATGGGCTGAAGCTGTAGCATTAAGAGAAGCAAAGAAGAAAAACATTGTAAATTTTATTCGAACACACATCATTTATCGATATGGTATTCCTCATCGCATCGTGACTGATAATGGAAGACAATTTGCTAACACTTTAATGGATAAGTTGTGTGAGAAGTTTAACTTCAAACAGTACAAGTCTTCTATGTACAATGCCACAGCAAATGGACTTGCAGAAGCTTTCAACAAAACTCTGTGTAATCTTCTGAAGAAGGTGGTCTCCAAGACAAAGAGATTGGAAAGAAAAGATTGGAGAAGCATTATGGGCCTATCGAACTACCCATCGTACCCCAAATGGTGTTACACCTTATTCTTTAGTTTACGGAGTAGAAGCAGTACTTCCGCTAGAGAGAGAAATTCCATCATTGAGAATGGCGATTCAAGAAGGGCTAACCACTGAAGACAACGCTAGACTACGCCTTCAAGAGTTAGAAGTACATGATGAAAAGAGACTAGAAGCTCAACAAGCACTCGAATGTTATCAAGCACGAATGTCCAAAGCTTTTGACAAACATGTAAAGCCCCGATCATTTCAAGTTGGTGAGTTAGTGCTTGCAGTAAGATGACCTATTGTCACGACGAGACATACGGGGAATAAATTCACACCTAAATGGGACGGACCATACATCGTCAAAGAAGTTTTCACAAATGGGGCATACAAAATCATCGATCAAGACGGATTACGAATTGGCCCAATCAACGGTAAATTTCTCAAGAAGTTTTATGCTTAATTTTGTTTCACCAGAAAAAAAAATGAACTACGTTATGACTTGATCCCTATGTTATAAAAAGGGTACGTAGGCAGCTTAAAGTTCACTTTAAGTTCAGTCACATGTAAAAAAAAAAAAACATGTTTATTGTCATCTCACATGTAAATAATACAAAATTTATGGGCAATCACATTTGAATAATAATAATAAAAAATTTTGATCTAACATTTACAAAGATTGAAAAAAAAAAAAAAAAAAGAAGAAGAAGAAGAAGAAGAGCAAAGTGGGGGCAAAAAAAAATCAAAGCTTCCACTTGAAGTTTTTAAATTCTTCACGTGCAACCTTGCGAACTGTAGAGAGGACCTCTATGGCTTCTTTAGTTATAGCAGGTGTGCTTTCGAGAGTGTTGACTTCGTCTTGAAGCTTGGCAACTGCTAGCTCCTGCTTGTTTATGGCCTCATTTTTCTCACCAAATAAGAGCGTCAGTTGTTTAGACTCAGTATTTATACTCTGAAGTCTACTCTCTAGTTTCTTCTTTTCCAAAGATAGTTTGCAGCCCTCTCATGAATGACTTCAGCATCTCCTCGTAGTTGTTCCATCAAAGTTAAGGATTCCTTAATGGCAGAAGTCTTCTCCTCTAACTGACTAGTCTTATCTGTTGATAGCAACTGTGCAGAATATGAAGATTGTACATCATTGAAATTGTCTACCCTCTTAAGGTAACTATTCAAGTATTCTTCAAGAGGAGTCAAGCCGTCTGCATGAATCTTCGCAATTCCTGAGAGAACTGTTGCTATTTCTGGCCTAAGTCTTGGGATATATTCAAAAGGGGTGCGCATGATCTTGTCTTGAATGTCCCCCCACATGCACATAGCTGTTTTCTGAAAGAAATTTGAAACTACATATTCACCAACCCACTGAGAGGGCTCAGGGTGTTCTACTGCCTGTTTCATAGAGGTGCCTAGAGGCGGCTCAGAAATCTTGAAAGGAGCATGCATGGATGTAGTCTTTGTGGAAGGCACTGTAGGACAGGCACCTCCTCTGGAGGGAGGATTCTCGATGTCTTTGCCACCCACTTTCATCTTGCCTCGACGAATCTCCTCGAAAAGAGCAGAGGGACGTAAGGATAGTTCGACTGGTTTTGCAGTTGATGTCTTCGAAATATCAACTTCCTCAATAGCCGTATCAGCCATATGAGGACCAGTTAATGATTCATCACTGTCTACATCTATAAGCCTTTCAAGATGATCGTCCAAAGGTGACTGCAGAAATAAGCAATGGATAAATCACTCACGAAGAAGACAAACAATAAAAGAAAATTATGAAAGAAGGAAAATATGCAAACTAGTGGTGAGACATCAGGAATTCCCATAGCACTCGAGCCCCTTCCGCAAGAGTCATCACCTAATACCTTCGATTTCTTCAAAGGTCTTTTCCAATGACGGTCACTTTTGCTGCTGTCACTCTCATCTTTATGCTCAGCCACGTCCTTCTCAAGGGTAGGAGCCATCGCTTCAACCAAACGAATTTGCTTACCACCCTGGTTGCTCCCTCGGTTCTTGGGTAGTCTTGGTTGCAATGGGGGAGGAATGACACTGCTCACCAAATGATGTCTATTATCCCCAAAATAGGTCCCGTGTTTTGTGGCCCACCAATTCTTAAATCATTGTGTAACATGCTTGCAAGGCTCTAACGAACGGGCAGGCAAGTATATCTCAGATGAGGTGTTATGCCTCACACACAACCTCCAATGATGTAATACATTATTCAGTGAGATCACAGGTGGTATGCCCCCTATATCATTAGGGATATCCTGGTAAAAGCCAAACTGTCTCCCAAATCGATACGGACTGTATGATGTTACAATCCAAATATTCCCACAACGGGATGATACGTAGCAGGAGCGCATGCTCGAAAATAAGAATTCTGTAGAAACGATGAATCACGAGTATCAATCATGCGTTCATGTTTATTTCGATTTTGAAGACTCGCATGCCACTGGATTCTTGCACCATTATGGATTAGTTCTCGCGCCTCATACTCTCCAAAATAAATAGACCCGCCTTCACAGGAGAAGTTAGCCATCTTGGGACCTCGAACTTCTTTCGGGAGTGGGTAATGAGCTCCAAAATAATGAGCTAGCCAGCCATGGACGTAATGCATAGGAAAGTGAAAGTCCATACGTCCTACTGGATTCGAGGCTTTAGTTATTAAACTTAACCCATGATAAATGTTGGCCAAAACTAGGACTGCAAGAGATAGATCCGTCAGCCATTGAGCTTGCAATCTTAAACACTCCAGGGCGAAGAAATGATCCCTTATGCGAAAACACAAAGAGATACAACCAGCAAGATAAGAAGGCAGCTAAATATGTTGCATCCTTCAGATCGTCCCTTATGCCAAGCTCTGTAAATAACATATTTTCTCTACAAGACCATTCTCGAGATTGGACCTTCGAGCCATCTGGGTTTTGAGTAGATCTGGAGCGTGATGCCTTCTTTTGCTTCTGTGCAACAGGCTTATCATAGCTCCTTGACCTGAGGTACCAGAATGAAATCCATGAGCTAATAGTCACTTGAGTCATTCTTGGAAGAAGTCTTGTGGTCATCCCTCTGCGTACGAGTTATTGAATAATATGCCTGAAAAAGATATTGGCATATTATCGGAAGACATTTTGTCTTATCTTGTGTAGGGAATAACTCTCTATAGGAAGGGATGACTTCCTCGTAGAACTCCCATTTAATCGGAAGGCCCCCAAAAGACCACATGTCCCACAGAGAAATAGATAACTCGCCCGCCATAGTATGAAGAGTATTAATCGTAGGACACCAAGCTTCACAAAATGCTCGAACCACATCGCTATTACGATCATAGGTGTACAAAGAAGCTGTTACGATGCCAAATAAACGAGCATCGTAGAGAATTCGCGAATTTCGACCAACTACAAACTCTAGCCACTCCCAATAGCAATCAGTAAAGCAAAACTCTCCAGGGACTTTAGTCACAGCGCCCCAACGTGTTTGACCTTCAATTAGACGGTGCCCGAGAGTGAGAGCTCTTTCAGAAGTAGGAGCCTCATCATGGATGGAAGATTACAAGACCCATACGTTCTTCCCCTCAGACAAAGGTATTTCCACAGATAATTTGGGAAGAATCGAATTGTTGTCCAAACGTGGCCAACGATCTGCAAAAGGGCCAACCCACGACTTCTCCACAAGAAGACAAAGTCCATCTTCTCTCGGTTGATTTTTGTCAAAAAGTATTACTAGATGCCTGTTTCCATTCAAGAATCGCTCTGTGAAGTAAACCATTGTTCTACAAAAAAAAAAATCACCGGGGTGAGTTAGTGCTGATGACTTGCTTTTGAAAAAAGAAAATATAGAATTCAAGCTGCCAAAAAGCCAAAGTACTGGGCGACATGATAAAGTTGCATCGTCTATCATGTACAAACCCAAGAAGTCGCATCAGCAGTGGGCGCCATGATAGAATTGGATCGTCTATCATGTACAAACCCAAGAAGTCACAGCAATCCTGGACGCCATGATAGAGTTGGATTGTCTATAATGTACAAACCCAAGAAGTCGCAGCAGCAGTGGGCGCCATGATAGAG
>CM046892.1:909399-931627 GCA_025688845.1 Cucumis hystrix | reverse complement strand
TGGGCGACATGATAGAGTTGGATCGTCTATCATGTACAAACCCAAGACGTCGCAGCAGTAGTGGGCGCCATGATAGAGTTGCATCTTCTATCATGTACAAACCCAAGACGTTGCAGTAGCAGTGGGCGCCATGATAGAGTTGCATCGTCTATCATGTACAAACCCAAGAAACCGGGATATCGAGAACCAAACCAAGATGCTTACCCACGACCTTTAAAGAAATAACTTTAAAAAAAATAATAATAATAATAAAAAAGGATCTTAACCTTTGACAGAGCCTTCTTGTAGTTTGTACAATCTCACATTCTCACGGTTAGTAACCCTGGAAAAAAAAATTATCAATAAGTTCAAATATTATAAAATAAAAAAACGGTTAGAAGTAATTTGAAAAAAAATATATCTTTCTAAAATATATATATGTATATATATAAAAAAATCAATAAATATAATATATATATATATATATATATATATATATATATATATATATAAAATAAAATAACAAAGAAAATAACAAAAAGAAAAAAAATAAAAATGAAATTACTATCCACTTCTTTCTAAAATAAAAAAAAAAAAAATCCAAACCCCTTTTATTTTTTATTTTTTTTCTCCCTTTTCTTGCACTACCCGTAGCCCCCCTCACCCCATCCCCAACCCTCCTCTGTCTTTTCCCTTTTCTTTCTTTTCTCTTCTTCTCCTCTGTCTTTTCCTTTTCTTTTCTCTTCTCTCCTTCTCCCCTATCGTTTTTTTTCTTTCCTTTTCCTCTCTGTCGTTTTCTTTTCCTTTTTTTTTCTCTCTCTTTCTCTCATTTGTTTCTTTCTTTCTCCTTTCTCTTCTCTATTTCTTTTCTTTATCCCCACCTCTCCATCTTCATCTCCCCCCAGTGAGCTCAATTAAAAAAAAACAGAGAAAAGCTAAACAAAAAAGGGGAGCAACGATCGTATCGTACGGCGAAAAGAAGGTGGGGACGGAATGAAGCGGGCGGCGGAGTAGCGGCAACGTTTTTTTTTTTTTTTTGCCCTTAAGCAATAGTGAAAACAAAATTGATGGCTTCTCTTCTTTTTTTTTTTTCCCTCTTCTCTTCTTCCGTTGTTTCAACTATTTATA
Source organism: Cucumis hystrix (assembly GCA_025688845.1). NCBI lineage: Eukaryota > Viridiplantae > Streptophyta > Magnoliopsida > Cucurbitales > Cucurbitaceae > Cucumis > Cucumis hystrix. Next base: position 930,520 of record CM046892.1, on the reverse strand, counting down.
GTAGATGAAATAGAGAGATGAAGTAAATCTTTGATGATTTTTGTTAAGATCTTTGTAGATTTATTTTGGTTGAGATCTTCAAATGTATATTTAAGATATTTTGAAGATTTATTTTGGTTGAGATCTTCAACTGTATATTTAAGATATTGAGAAATTAAGCTTTTCTTTTAACAAATTAAATATATATATATATATGAAACAAAGATAGTTTATGTTTAACGTTGGCAAATAAATTTAGATTATTAAGATTAAAAGTATATATTTTGACATTATCTTTTGCTAAATTAATTTTTTATTAATTTATTCATTTTTTTTAAAAAAAAAGAAAAAAATTTAAAAAATAAAAATATAAAAAAAAAAAAAAAAAAACGGGATTTGAATTCACATTTGGATATTGGCAAATTTTCAAATTTAGCTTCCAATTAAATACTGAATATATATATATATATAATTGTGAATTAAATCCAAAATTCACCTAATCTCATACGTCATTTTAATCACACTTATGTCTAAATGCACAATGTGATTAATTTGCCATATTAACTGGAACCAAAGTCAGAAGCAAATCACCTGCATTTTGTTTCAGTTTATTGTTTTCGAGATTCATCCACTCATACACGCGCACAAATCTCGAAAAAGGGGCATTTGTTGAGCATGAAATTTTGGCCAATTAAATTTTGCCACATCATCACAACAAATATTGTGATAATTATCTTTTGGATCTTGGATAATTAAGTTTATTCAACTAAACCCAATTCAGGCCCAACAAGCAAATGGGCCCAAACCCAAGTTCAATAAGCAAATGGGCCCAAGCCCAAGCCCAACGAACAAATAGACTCAAGTCCAAGTTCAATAAGCAAATGAGCCCAAGCCCACTAGCCCATGAAATTTCTCTATAAATAGAGACTCTTGCCATTCATTTTTGGGGGTCCTTGGTTAAAGGAAGAATTAAAGCTCTGAAGCTCTGAAGAATTGAAGATTCAAACTTCTACAAACTCTCAAGACGTGCAAGTTCGTATCAACCTCGAGATCAACAACTTCTGAAAGATTGAAGACTCGGAAGATTAAACTTTTCTTGGATTCCAGAAGATCGAAGTTTAAATCAACTTGCAACTGCAACATCCTGAAGATCGAAGACTAAGAAGTTCTAAAGTTTATTTTATCTTGTATTGGAGAGAAAGCATCAAAGGAGTAAATACTAGAGATTGTATTCACAACATTCATTAATATATAAAGTTCAATTCCACGAATTATATTTCTCTTGAAATCTCGTGTGAACAATAATAAACAAGGATAAACTAGCTAGATAAGAAAAACAACGTAATAAAATTCTAGTATAATAAATAATAAAACTATGTACATAGAAATTTTTAATTTCGTGTATAAATTAAATATACCTTCATAGATTGACTACTTTCAATCTGTTTCCTTAAAATACCTTCAATTGTTTTTGTAAAATCTGTAACTTGATAGTCTGCTTCATTTCTTCGCTAAAAAAACCATCTCTGTAACATTATTCTCAAAACCTCAACTCTCAGATATGTTAACAGTCATGACATTATATCTACTAAGGAGTGAGTAGGCACGAGACCACCTAGAAAAACCAATTGATTGTACATTATACTAATTCCCAAAGTAAATTTGAACATTTCAAATTATAACCAATATAAATAAATCTCATTACTCGTTACGAGCTCGAAAGGGGACCTAATGGACCTACAGATCATAAGCTGCAATGATCTGAGATTAATTGGCTAAACTCATTAACCACATTAATCAATATTTGTGAACTGTATGTACACTCCACTAAAGACTCACAGCTAAACTCTGCTCACTGTAGATATATTTCTGTGTCCACGGATATAGACCAATAACAGTAAGTTAGTCCTTCACGAGTGTTCGTAACACCAGCTTGGCCAATTTACTGTTTTACCCCTAGATTACATCTAATCCTTAAATACCAGTGCTCCTCTAATGAACAACATCTTTATGGTCCTACCAATAAACAGAAACCCCTATCGTGTCATAGAGTGGGTAGGGACCTTTGTTCAAGTCCAAGAGACACCATTTAAGGGAACACTCATCTAGTTACCCTAAAGTAGAAAATGAGTGAATTCCATCTTGTGTAATTATGTTCCCAGCTCTCCACTCAGTCTTGTCCCCAAAATGATAAGCTTATTGAGTCGGCGATCTGGCCACTTTCACCCGTACAAATCAAAGGACAATCCTTGGGAACAAGAGTCTATAACACACTCAAGATTAAAACTAAGTTACCTGGGTAATCCTAATGAAATAAAAACCTAACTAGTTAACAAAGTTACATCTAGTGGTTACTATTTCGCGGCCTGGTCTTATGCAAACTCATTGCAGCGGATACCCTCACTCTCATGTCAACTACACGAACCCGTAGGATAATTGGGTTTGTATCAAATACAAAGTGAGCCATATCCATAGTGTTACCAGGATAAGGTATCTAGTTTTATCCCTATACTATAGACCCTTTAAGCTGATCTCGAACATTGACCCATGTATGTCTCTACATACTGTTCAAGACTCATTAAATAACTTAGGATGTTAGTTTATTGGATTTGGGTTATTAAGAGACAAAACTAATAATATAATCAATAACAATTATTACAATAATAACACTTTATTAACAACGGTCAATGGATTATATTTACAATCTACGAGTTTTAGAACATAAATCCCAACAATATGTATTATCTGATATTTTTTTTAAAATAACTTGCAATATAAATAATACGAAAATACTTAATTTATGTATGCTTGCCATTATTTTAGGGATATGATGTACTATTTGAAATCAAAATATTATGAAATATAATGACTCGTTGAAATTCTCATAGCCATTTTTTTTATTAGTGATACGTAGTATTATTATCTGATACATTTGTTTAAAATAATTTGAAATATAAATAATACGAAAATAGTAAATTATTGTTTGCCATTATTTTAGGGATATGATATAATATTTGAATTCGAAATATTATGAAATCTAGTGAATCAGGAATGGTTGAAAATTTGTTAGCCATTTTTAGGAGAATCGTTATTAAACATAAGATTTATGAATTAAGTAAATAAATGTAACCTAACTTGATTTAAATACTAAAAGTCCGAAAATATGTTATGAATTATAGGAATATATTTAGGGGAGAAATCTTGTCAATCTCGAAAATATCATAAATTAGTTAAGATTTTCCAAAACTGATTGTAGTTTGTAAATACACTATCTTTGTGATTGTGTGATATTTTGCCTCAATATTTGTAATATGCGAATACATTGTATCTGTAAAAAAGTATTATCCTACATAAAGGGGTATAAACGAGTAAAAAAAAGTAAAAAAAAAAAATGGAACCATCGGTTTGCCAAAAATCTTATTAATTTTCAGATTTGCTATTTTTTCTTTTATTATACTAATTTTTTCCATATTCATGGTTATCTTTAATGACAAAATAGAAGGTTCACTTTGGATAATAACAAATTTATTTTTAAATTGATAAAATAGCAAAAAAAAAAAAAAAAATAGATGGAGCACCGTCTTAAATGGCCATATCTAAGTGAAAAACTTGAATCCTAAATACAATTGTTCAATGATAGGATAGAATATGATCATAGACCACGACGATTTTTTGAAATCAATTTTGATCTCGAGTCTTGGCACGAACCGATTATCAGGAGAGGCGGCTTGAGAATAAGTAGTATGAGGAGGAGTAGAAGACTCCCTATTTGATGAAGGAGAGTCAAAAGGTCGTATTTGAATGACTCCATCGGAAAGACGGATGAGATTGGCATAAGGCCTAAGTGGAGTTGATGATTCTGTGGGAGATCCAATCCGTATGTCAGACGATCTAGATCTGGATCGGGTTACCGTGGTAAACCCTAAATCCATAACATATTGATCTGCACTCATCGGTTAAGGTGCAGAGTTTGAAGAAGAAGATGAGTGATGGCCCCTTGAAGAGGTCGAATTCACTCTTCCTCTAGCGCTTCCTCTTTTCGAACTCATTTTTCCTTAGAGAATTTTTACACAAGAGAGAGTTTTGGAGTTAGAAACTCCCTTGAGAGATCGTTAGCTAATGGGTTTTGCTCTCATTTTATAGACAAAACTTCAAAATCAAAGCAAAAGATAGTATGGCCTGCTATCTGGCAAAATTTTGTTATGAAACAAGATCTTTTATACATCATTTTCTAACACGAATTTTGAGGCTCTTAAATCGGTTTTGATAATGAATTTTTTATTGAAAAATTCTCATTGGAATTTTTAACACAAAGAATTATTGCAAGTAATTCTTTTTTCATCGTTGAGTAATTTTTTGTGTGTATCATTTCAAATTCCTGAGTGGAATCGGATTATTGATTCTGTCTTATCTAGACACTGTTTGAGGATTCCTCCATATTCTAAACTAGAGGCATCTGTTTCAATGATAAAGTTTGCTTTTGGGTTGATGAGACTAAGATAGGGGATTGATCTGATCAAAGACTTAATTTTTTGAACAATTTGAGTGTGTTTATCGAACCATGATTTTGGATTTATCTTTAATCTTTGGTATAGTGGTTTGCAAATGGGCTAAGGTTCTGAATGAAATTAGACACATAATTTAGGCAGCCCAAAAACCTTTAAAGTTGTGTTTTATCTAGAATTTGACTAGGAAAGTATGACACAAACTTAATTGACCTTTGAATGGGCTTGATTTTTTTCCTAAGTATATTTCAAAGTCTAAAAATCTTATTTTTGTTTCAAATAATTTGACTTTTGGTAAAGAGACTACCATACAATTTCTTTTTATGACATCTATGAAAATATTGATATGTTTAAAATGCTTTTCTAAACTTGGAGAAAAGATTACAACATCATCAATATAAACAATTGTAAAATCTTTAAAATCATTAAAAATATCATTCATGACTTTTTTTTAAATTATGATGGGACATTTTTTAGCCCAAAAGGCATTACATTTCATTCATATTGTCCAAATGAAACATTGAAAACAGTTTTGTATTTATCTTTTTCAGAAATTTGAATTTGTCAAAGTTCGGATTTCATATCAAATTTTAAAAATATTTTTACATTTGAAATTCTTTCGAGTAAACCTTGTTTATTGGGAATTGAATATCAAATCCATTCCAAAACTTTGTTTAAAGGTTAGTGATAAACTATAAACCTTTTCAGTTATCACTAACCTTGGAACTCCGCGCTCTTTTTCGACGACTTTTTTAACATAAAGGAGGTGCACGACAATGGACTCTTTGAGGGTCTTATTAGTTTTTTTTATCTAATAAGGCCTTGTATTTCTTTCCTACAATGTGTGAATTCATTTGAATCGGTCTAGCTTTTGTTGGGATATCCAATTCTTTGAACTCTTTAGAATATGGAAGATCAACTATGTGTCTTTTCCTATCCCAAAATGCATTTGGTAAATTAGAACAAATTTCATTTTCAATTTTAAATTGAACTTCTTTTATCCTATTTTGAATTGAATTTTTTTTTAAATTTTCCTCAATCCTTTTGTAATCAATTTCTTTTTTTAGAAAACTAATTTCCTTTTGTTTTCTTTTTATTTGTTTGCTTTTCAAAACATTGACTTCTAAAAGTTTATGAGGTAAAATTGGAGAGATAAATTCAAAAATCAATTCTTCTCTAAATTTCTTTCTTACTAAACCCTTTTCAGTTAATGTTAAATGATATAATTGAGTAATAAAAGGAGTTTCAAGAATTAATTCTTGGCAAAGATCGTTGACTAAAAGAAAAGATGTTTTGAAACAATGTTCTTTATTACAAACAAGTACTTTTGAAAATTTAAATTTGATATTTAATCTCTTACCGTTTGCTCCAGTGAGAACCTCTATGGTTTTCTCAAAATATTTTGTAGGAATTAAGTATTCTTGAATACAATTTTGATCCGCACTTGAGTCTATTAGTGATTTTAAAGTAATTTTGAAATTTTCTTTTTTTAAAGTAAATAAACAATACCATTTTTGAAAACTTATTCTTGAAATTAAATTAATTTCACGATTTAGATCACTTAAAAAAAAATTTTCTAAGTCTAAATCATCTTAATTATTATTTTGTTTCATTTGAGAAATTTCTGTTTTAATTTCTAAAATTTCATATTTATGTTGAAAAATTTCCCTTTTTAGGCAATTGATTTCAAATTTTAAATCATTAATAGAAACACAGGTGTTTCTTCCTTAGGAGTTTGTAATAGTTTTGAAAGACCTTTTTCAGAAATTGTTTTCTTTTTTTAAGATGGTTTTGAGGAAGATTCTCCTGTGAAAGAATCTCTAAGTGTTTCCAAAATATTTGTTTTTAACTCCTCATTTGAAACATGGTTAATAGTTTGAAATAATAAATCTTGTTTGAAAGTTAAAACATTTATTTTGTTTAAAACACATTTACTTGGGTCTTTGATACAACCACATGCTCTTGGTCCCTCATCAGAGGAATATTGACTTGAAATTTCTGAATTGGTGTCATCTGCAATTTCCTGCAATTGAAAGTCAGAAACATAGGATGAATATGAAGAATATTCTTTTTCGTGTATTTCATGGATTCCTCTTTGCGAACACTTATTGGCACAGTGTCCTTTCCTACATTTGTAAAAAAAAAAACTTTCTTGTTTGATTTTCCTCTTTTTTGAATTTCCTTTTGCTGTTTTTCGACAAGTTTTTTGTAATTTGAATATTTGTGATACCTTTTAGGAGTATACGATTTGCTACAACTTCAAGATCTTCTATAAAATGTGCGTTCATAATATAGTGTTTTGGACAAATTTTTCTTGAAGAAGAACCTGATTCTTTGACTTTCTCAAATCCATATTAAGAACAAAAAGTCTTCATTTCTCTCTTATGAAGATTTGAATGCTTTTGAACTTTGGTTTAAATTTTTATCTCATTGTAGATATCTAGATCACACTCTATGATTTTAGAGGTTAATTGAGCATATGTAAGGTCTTCCCAAGGTATTTGCTCAGAGTATGCTTTGGTGAGAGAGTTGTAGACTCGTTCTGCCATGAAGCTCGAAAGTCCATCAATGAACATTTCTTTCCAATGTCTGGCATTGCAATCCTTGAAGATGTAAATCGTGAATAAGAACATATTTTTGTACCATCTAAAGTTTCCCATAGAGGAAGATTTTAGATTTTTAATATTTTCCTCTGGTTTTCTATATCAGCGTCCCTTCCTGGGCCGAAGTGCCCGTTGATTGTGTAGAGAAGAACTTTTATAGCGTCCACTCGCTCTTCTTCTACTTCTTGAGTTGTTGAAGTTCTGTCTTCAGTTTTAATCATCCTTCTAATTCTTGTCCTATGATTTTTAATTGCTTCCCTTTGTTCATTGGTTAGGGCATGATCCCACCACATTTTGAGGCTTCCACTGAATCCATTGATTAGAAGCATAACAACTTTTCCATTTGTATGACCATTGGATTCATAGGTTATGGAACAAGTTAACATATTATTCAATATGTCATAAATTTGATATTTTGAAGTTCCATCAATATTCCAAACATATATAGATTCTCCATTGAATTTTGTATTGATGGCATATCTTTATCTTTGCTCTATTCCTTTCCTTGGAAATGAAGGTCGATGATAGAAATTAATTTGATCTCTTCTATTAACAAATCTTTCAAAATTGATTTTGTTGATTTGTTTTTCTTCTTCGTTGAGTGAAAGATTTTCAAAATCTCCCATGAATTGAGCTACATCTTCTTCATTAAGAACATTTATAGAACTCTCACCTTTTAGGTTATTTAGGAATTTGTTAATTTCTTCAAGAAGTTTTTGTTTTTTACTTTTTATTCTAAGGGTCGAAAAAGGTTATGAATTTCTTCAAGAGTAGGAGGGTTGAAAATTTCCTCTAACTTGAAGACTTGACTGGCAATTGAAGAGAGCATTTTGTTAGAATATTTGTTTTGAACTTGCATACTTTTTATTTCCTTATTTGTTGGAGTCTTATGTTCTTTAGATTCTTTGATAATTTGAAAAGGTTTTGTTATAACGTTCTCGTTATAAAAACTTTTGAGCTCAACATTTTCCATTGGAGGATAATCAACTTTAATTTCTCCTCTTTGAGTTAATTATGCAAAGATGGTCAAACTCTTTCCTTTGGCTATTATTGATAATCTGAAATTTTTGCTATATGTTGTAAATATTTTGCAAATTTGCTATTATTGATATAATTTGAAAATTTTGCTATATTTTGTAAATATTTGGTCAAATTTACTATTTTTGATAATTCTCCAATAATTAATAGTGTAAATATGTAAGTTTTAATATAAATAATAAGAAAAAATTGTCTAAAATAGAAAATTTGACAAAATAATTACAATAATAGACATTGATAGATACTGATATGCTTCTATCAGTGACATTGATAGAAAGTGATAAAAGTCTATCCGTTTCTATAATTGATAGAATCCGAAATTTTGCTATAGCTTATAAATATTTTAATTTATTATGCTATTTTTAAAAATACCCTAATAATAAATATAGTTCAAAATATTTATGGTAAAAAAATATCTCAATTTTTGTTTATATGTATTATTTAAAAGGTCAAATCTGTCCATAAAATTAACTAAATCTTATTAAAATTAATTGAGAATTTAAGACATTTGTGTAAAACTGTGGCTAGACGAGGTCTTTTCTCTAAAATTGTGTATTATAAAATTCTTTTGTTTGGTTGAGGTTTACATATAGAGTTGGATTTTAAATTTTAACACTTGTAAACTTCTACCAATGTCTAAAGTATGAAATTTGGTTGTAATTTGTAAAAAAATGGATTCATTTTGCTATATTTGAAAACATATAAAATATTAAGTTTATCAATTTATACAACTAAGCATGTCCATAAAATAAATTATGTTTACTCTACAATTGACATACTAATACTACTAAATATTTTCTATGGCAAATTATGGACAATTTAAACCTCGAATTAATAATTATATCGATTTAAACCTCAAACTAATAGTTGTCAATTTAAATCCTGAATTTTTTTTAAATGTCTTTTTAAGTACAACTTGGAGTGAGAGATTTAAACCTGAGACCTCTTGTTCTTAGGAACAAGATGCTAGATAAACTAAGCTCGTGTTGGCAAATCCTAAACTTTTACAAATGTATCAGATTAAACTCCAAATCTACATAATTATATTAATTTAAACTTCCAACTCTCGTAAGTGTATCCAAATAAAACATAAAAGAGGGTTCAAATTTGATATATTCATGTAAACTCATGTTTAAATTGACACACTTATAAAAGTTCAGAGTTTAAATTATATAATTATTAATTAGTTTAAGATTTAAATTGATACAACTATAGTTTGAAATTTAAATTGAAATAACTTTCAAAGTTATGATTTAAATTAATACAATTATTAGTTTAGGTTCTAAATTAATACAACTCCTATAGTTGAATGTGTAGGTTGATATTTTTCCTATTTTCTATATCAACTATAATTGATAAGCTTTAAATCTTATAACTGAGCTATCAAACTAATATACAAAGCTATCGAGTATATCAGCTTTAATCTATTTTGTTGACTAGTTTTACAAATAAACCATTATATCAATATTTAATTTATCAAATGTTATTTGAGTTTTCACTTTTAATCGTATTGGGTTTTTGTATATTAACATAATTATCATTTGATTAATATGTATATGCGCATTATAGGCCACAAGTAAAAATCAAATATTTTGCCGTATTCTTGCGATTCTTCAACCCAAGGTTGCAATCTATTACAACCATAGTATTAAATTTATATCTAACAACTTGTTACTTTCATTGATATTTCCACTTCGCATATCGACTTGAGTGGTTAATTAATATTTTCATTATATCGTTAAAAAATCAACAAACATAAACATAAAAAGATGAGTATAAGAAAAAGGTCACTAATGTGTATATAATAGAAATACTCTTTACTTGTTCAAAAATCATAAACTTTATTTCCTAGTTTAAATTTATTACTCTTTGTTTTTATAATTTTTTCCAAAAATATTCATCCACATCAACATTTTATTGATATTTACGTAGATATTTTCAATAATCAAGACCTCGATATTTTCAAATTTTAAACCTTCATTATGAAACAAAGAAATGAGCGAAAACAAAACAATAACTAACAGATAGGGCGGATGAAATAAAACCTCCTCGATCAACAGCTTTGTGGTATTATAGAAAGCTAAGGGAGAGCGCACGATGAACAGACTGATTAAGAGAGAGTAGATAGATTAAGGAGGATTGATATCCAATTTCAGAGGCTAAGCCAAAGATAACAAGGAAAAAGCCATATAAGTATGTTGGATATGCCAACAACCCAAAAATAGTCAAGTCTGAAGTGTTTAGTAAGCCACCAATATCACAAATTCAAAACTATATGGCCCCTATATGCATTGTATTTCAGAATGAAAGTTCACATATGTACATGCATATGTACAAGAACAAGCTAACAGAATCATAGAGCGTAAAACTGCTCATATTCATGCACATTATATCATTTTTGAAAATTGAATTTCATACCATTTTCGGTTACTTTCTCCAGTACTGCTTGGCTATGAACTTGTGATCTGCCACTTTATGTTTACCCTTCTCACCATCCACATTCTTGTTTTTTAGCTTCTTCTGTTCAATTTGCAGCTGTTGCAGTTGTGATGAATCTCCAACTTCTGACAAGTTAACAGAGTTTTTCATCTTATCCTTCGCTTTTGAATCAATCGAGCTTGTTGTTTCCTTATGTGCATTTCTGACCTTCTGATTACATTGCTGCTGCTGCAGCTTTTGTGAAGCTTCTGCCTTGTTGTTTACAATATTCACTTAGTCTTTCTCAATCTTCAGATCATTTTGTGCTGCAATTACCTATTTGGCATACACAGACTTTGGCTTAAATTGCAACTTGTATGATGTGTCTTTAGGGGATGAGATGAAAGGGGCAACTTTCCGATTATCCCCAATCTTCGAATATCATTTTGACATGTTTTCTCCATGCACAGTGACTCCTGATTTGATTGAAACTGCAATCCATGTGAAGACCATTCACTTGTTGACATGATTTCAGCAACTTGGATCTTATCCATTTTCTCCGTTTCATTTTGAGATACTGTTTTCGTCTCGAGCTTGGATTTAAACTGCAATCCTGGTGAAGACTCATTTGCTATAGACATGCTAATGCTATTAGCCACTTTCATCTTATCCGATGTCTTTGTACCATTTCGGGATTGCGTTTCCTTCCACATTGACTTGAGATTAGGTTGAAACTTCAAGTCTTTTGAAGACCTATTAACTATTGACATGTCCTCAGAAACTTTCACACTGTCCCTTGTCGTCGTATCATTTTGTGATATTGTTTCCAACTCAAGCTTACATTTAAACTGCAATCATTGCGAAAGCTCTTCAGCTGTAGACAAGTTATCAGCCAGTTCCACCTCCTATGTCATTGTATTATATTGGGATGTTATTTCGTTCCATACTGACTTTATCTTAGGTTGAAACTTCAATCCTTGGGAAGACCCTTTAGTTGTTGACACGTTGATGAAACTTCAACTTTATTGATAATACGTAAGGAATAATTCCTCGAAATACAAACAGAAATAGGGAACCACGGCTTTCCTCTCTCTCAAGGAATAACAGAGAATGAAACTACTCAAAACAAATTTCTATCTAACTCTCCCGCCTATACCCCTTTCTCCATTTATATTACTCTTTCGTTACACATCACTCCCACGTGTATTTATTCACACTTGTTACTTCCTTTTTCCCTCTTCTACTATATATAATACGATAGGAGGTCTATCTCATGTTTTCAGCAACTTTCATCTTACCCCTTATCGTGGTATCAATCTGTGATACTGTTTTGAACTCAAGCTTAGATTGAAACTGCAATGCTAGTGAAGACATGTCATCAGCAACTTTCATCCTTTCCCTTGACTTGGTATCATTTTGGGATGTCGTTTCCTTCCATACTGACTTGAGCTTAGGTTGAAACTTTGAACCACGCAAAGACCCTTTAGCTGTTGATATGCTATTAGCAACTTTCACCTTATCCTTAGTCTTTGTATCAGTTTGAGATGTTTCCTTGTGTACTGAGACTGATACAAGCTTTGGTTGAAACTGCCACCCTGGTGAATAAGACCCTTCATTTTTGGATATGGTTAGTTCTTCCTCTTGCAACATTCTTTTCTCAGAGAGACCTAAAGTCCTGAGGAATAAATATTTTTCATCAATGGAGTCGAAGGATTTGACAAATCTCATCATGGAACAAAAATTTTGAAGCTGGTGATAGTGAAGGGCACCTTTCCACAGAAACAAATGCCATGCCTCTTTGATATGTTTGCATTTCTTAATGAGATCAACATTATCATATTTCCTCCAGCTGCAGATCCCTTGCAACCCCGTGTTGAAAAGATTTGTGGCAGTGCAGACATCAAAGAATTTCAAGAAACATCTGCCCATTGAATATGCCACGACTGCTAATTTGTAGCATTTAGCCAACATATAACAATCACCAGCATCTTCTAACCTTGCTTCCCCACATTTTGTTAAATATGTATAAGCTACAACAATAACAGAGACATTAATAAGACAATTTAAGATGGGCCTTCCACTTTAAAAGCCACACATCATATCACCAAAATGTCCTTTTAAACTATCCTACCAATTGTAATATTATCTCTTCCTTATCCATCTAGGCCTATTGGATTTCTCATTATGATACTTGAACAGTCTTAGACTTAAAACAAACTCAAATTCATGTATGAAACTTTGAAATTATTGAAGTTGTGCACCTGCTGTTTTATGTTCTTTTAACTCAATGTAGCACTTGGCAGCAATCTCAGCACGATAAAAAAAAATATAAATTTCAGCAGCTTCTGGAAGGGCATTACGAGCTATTTGAGGATTTGCAGTTGCACAAAAAGAAGCAGCCCTGGCCCATTCACTTCTACGTTTGTCTTCAGCCCTTTCAAAATGTTGTAAAAATTCCGTTGATGACGATCAAATAACTTGTTGCGCCGTGACAAATCACTGCCCTAAAAGCAATATTCGACGGTGCTAATCTTAATGCTGGTTGCTCCCCAAGGCATATGAAATTTCGACAAAAGAAAGATGAGGAGGAAAGAACAATAGTGGCATGAAGTGTGGAAGATCAACTGGCGACGCAACGGCACGCATGGCAATAAGGTCATACTATGACCATCAACACAATTTGTATTTTCATAGTGGCACTTCACTATTTATACACATTTGCCTCTTTCAAATTTTCCAATGTGGGACAACATTATAAGTAACTTTGTATTGGGCAAAGGCCCACAGGCTTTTCCAACACAAAACACAACGATGCTGCCCCATAAACACCTTCTGAAAAGAACTGCCACCATAATGTATAAAATGATAAGCAGCAAATATGAAAAGAAAATAACTTGCAACAGACATGAGGATAGAATTTATTTGGCAGTTAATATCCAAACAATCTATAAGGTATGTCCTTACTAACTTTAGTATTACTTAGAAAAAGGGTGCCCGAGGGCTACAAAATACCTTGAGTACAAAGAGCTTAACCTCTCTTTCTCCAAACTTGATGTATTTAGTTTGTGCTCACTGTTTAGTTACTGTTAGTTAGTCACTATTTAGTTACAGTTATTGTCTTAAATGTGTTCTGATATTTTAGAAGTTTTATAATTAGGTTGATGTTATTTGTTGACTTTTAGAGTTTAGTATAAAAATCCGTAGTTTGTCATTTTGTGTTTTTTAATAATAAAAGATTCCATAAGAAGATTTTGTCTCTTTTACGTGTTTTCTGTCCAAGAACATAGATACACACCCAAACACACCAACTTGGTATCAGAGCTTCACCGATGAAGGGAGCTGTGACCGACAAGAACACCTCTGGCAAAGGAAAGGGGGTAGTGCCCGATGAACAAGAGATCCCATCTCCACGCACTTCGATTGCCTGATTGATGGTCATCGTTGAAGAAAGTGTGGTAGAACTCATCAACTAAGTGGGAAATCTTGAAACCAACATGGAACGTCTTGCTCACCAGCTGGAAGTAGCATTGACGGCACTTACCTAGTAGCAGGAAATCGTCAACGATAATCACCAAGAACTCCGGTGCATTGTCGGCCGAAATTCAGACCAGTCGAGCCACAAAAATCACTGGAGTTCATCAGAAACGTTCGACAAAGGTGAAGACCACCTTAGAGATCGCCGACTACAGGAGCCCAATATGGGTCTTCAAGATTCGGAGGCTTCTGAAGAGGAAGAAGTGCTTTTTCAACCACGCCAAAGTGAAAGAAAAGATAGCAGAGATGGCTGGCGACAGAGAGAGTCCATATTTTAAAACTCGATTTTCAGAAGAGGCCGAAATGGGGAAGACTATCTTGAAGACCATTTGCAACCTCCTCGATACAGAGAAATAAGGAGAAGAGAAAATTTCTAACAAGATTTTAAGATGAAGGTCAATTAGCCAAATTTTAGCAGCAAATTGGATGTAGAAGCATTTCTTGACTAGGTTAAAAATGTGGAGAGCTTGTTTGAGTATATGGAGACAACTGAAGACAAGAAAGTTAAGATGGTCGCGCTGAAGCTCAAATCGGGTGCATCGTGTGAAGCAAGAAAAAATCCAGTGTAAGGCTCTTGTTTGTTTAGATGTAGCTACTAGGTGGAATTCTACATATTTAATGCTTGAACGTGCAGTTAAATTTGAAAAAGATTTTAAAATTTTAAAGGAAGAGAAAGAGGACTCAGACTTTGTTGAGTATTTTGATGAAGATGATCGTGGAAGTAAGAGATTGAGGCCCTTAAGTGTGTCTGATTGGATGATGGTAAGTGTGTTTGTCAAGTTCTTGAAAGGGTTTTATGAAACCACCACAAAAGTAAGTGGATCTTCATATGTGACTTCTAATGTTGGTTATAAGGAGATTAACAAAATTCAATTTGTTTTGAACAAATGGAGCAACAACAGCAATTCCGTTCTTAGTTTGATGGCCATGAATATGAAAACAAAATTCGATAAGTATTGGGGTTCGCTTGAGAAGATGAATAAATTGATGTTTGTGGCTATGGTTATTGATCCTCGGTACAAGTTAATGTACTCGAATTTTTGTCTTTCCAATGTTTATGAGAGTGATGTTGTTAAGGATGTAGTTGAGAGCGTGAAGATATATTTGTATCGTCTATATGAATTTTACAAATCACAACTTAACCCTTCCACTCGAGGTGGTCATAGCACCGATGATCTTAAACAATCAAACATTATTACTATGGAAATGGAGACCGATGAAGAAGTTGATCCGTAGATAAAATTTTGTTCTTTGAGAGAAGAAGAAAGTTCAATGAAAGTGGAGAATGACTTGACTTCTTATTTTTCTGACAAGGATGTAGTAGAAAAAAATGATTTTGATATTATGTATTGGTGGAAAATGAATGGATACAAATATCCCATTCTATCAACAATTGTTCGAGATGTTTTGGCGGTTCCAATATCTACCGTGGCTTCTGAATCTGCATTTAGTATCAAGGGGAGGATTCTTGATTCCTTTCGTAGTTCTTTGACTCCTAGAACAGTTGAGACCTTGATATGTACGCAAAATTGGATTCGAGGCGGCTCGGTGTTATTAGATCTTCATCCACAACTTGAAGAATTAGAGACTTATGAGAATATTGAGAGTACAGGTAATTGGTTGCTTTCTTTATTGTACATATATTACGAAAAATATATTTTTATTTACTTTTGTATGATTTGTTTTGTAGGAAACTAGTCATCTTCTATTATTCTGGACTAATGAATTCGATTTGGGGAAGAGCGTATTGATTATTATTAGTGTGAGTTTTTCTAGCATTATATGTTATTACTTACATTATATGTAATTCTTATATGTTTGTATTTTTTTCAGGCATCAATAGGTCTAGCTAAGGTTGCAAGAACAATCACCCAAAATTGTCATCGTCATGGCACACTTCAGACTTTTGAACTTTTTAATGGAGACTATTTAACTTTGAACTTTTGAATTTATTTTTCAATTTTAATGAACATTGTTGAACTTTGAAATGTATCTTTAAGTTACATTCCTATTTTATGTGATAATTAATTTTTGTATGTACTTTTAAGTTTTAATGAACATTCTTATTTTTTGTGATTATTAATTTTTTTATGCCTTTAACTTTTTAATGGACATTATTGTAGATTTAGAATTTCAAAAGAATATGAAAATTTGAGTTCAAAGACTATAAAAATGATAATAATTGAATTTTTATACTTATATAACTAATATAAAAATTTTAAAAACAATATAATTTTAAAAAAGAGTCAACCCGCCAACCCAACCCCGTTCAACCCAAAATTTTTGGGTTGGGTTGGGTTGGTTTGACCCTTTAATATTGAAACGATAGGGTTTGAATTTTGCCAACCCCATCACTTTGGGTTGGTCCATATTTTTCCTACAACCCGGCCCAACCCGGCTTATGTACACCCCTAGGGGGTATGATTCTGTCCTTGTTATAGTTGATCGATTTAGCAAAATGTCTCCTTACCTTGTAGAAAAACATCGGATGCCGTTTATATTGCTAATCTGTTTTTTAAAGAAGTGGTACATTTGCATGGAATACCCATGTCCATAGTTTCCGATTGAGATGTCAAGTTCCTAAGCCATTTTTGAAAGATACTTTGGAAAAAATTCAACACAACTCTTAAGTTTAGCACCACTAGTCGACAAACCGAGGTTACTAATAGGACGCTTGCCAACCTAATAAGGTGCATTGGAGGAGACAAACCTAAGCAATAGGACCTTGTCCAAGTCCAAGCAGAATTTGCTTATAATCATATGAAGAATCGAACAACAGGGAAGTCACCATTTGAAATTGTGTATAATAAGTTACCTAGACTAATCGTTGATCTTACTAACATACCCTCTAATGTCGATCTTAGCTTCGAAGCTGAAAATATGTCAAAAAGAATAACAAACCTCCATAAAGACGTAACTGACCAAATTGAGAAGATGAACCAAGCATATAGAAGTCAAGTCGATAAACATCGAAGATTTAAAGAATTCAAGGAAGGAGATCTAGTAATGATACACCTTCAAAAGGCAAGACTACCGGCTTGGAACAGAAAACTACAACCAAAGCAGATAGGACCCTATCCAATAATCAAGAGATTTCGAGATAATGCGTACAAGATTGATCTCCTCGATCACATACTCATCAACCCTATCTTTAACGTGGCTGATATATCTTTGAGTATTTCCCTCTCGAGCAACTACATCTTTCAACCTAAAACTCGAGGATGAGTTTGCTCTTCTTAAGGGGAGGAATTTGATGTATTTAGTTTGTGCTCACTGTTTAGTTACTATTACTATCTTAAATGTGTTATGATAATTTAGAAGCTTCATAATTAGGTAGATGTAATTTGTTGACTTTTGGGTTTTAGAAAAACCCTTAGTTTTTCGATTTGTTTTTTTTAATAATAAAAAAATTCAGAAGAAGATTTTTAGTCTCTTTTACGTGTTTTCTGTCTAAGAACACAAACACACACCCAAACACACAAAAACTACTGATCAGTTCTAAAAGCCTGCCCTAATTACATTCTTTATTCCATTTATAGATGACCAACCTCTCCTCCTTACAAGCTACTGGTCCCCTCCCATGTAACTAACTTTCATTTGTACTCCCCTTTTTACCCCTTCTAGAATATTTCAGTGAATTGGTGACCTAACGCAATTTAATCACCATATATATTAGTATGAATAGATTAAAATGGATAAGTTTTTTTTTTTGGAAACGAAAACGATCCACTTTATTAATAATAATAAAAGAGACTAATGCTAAAAGTAGAAGAGTATTATACTAAAAGCAAAAAGGACAAAGGGAAAATACAGGCAAAAATTGAAATTCAAGGTGTACCCATGCGACATAAAATGATAACAACCTAAAAGAATCACAAACATAAAAACAACGACCTAATCAAAGCAAATGAAATTTAGAGAAAGCTAGATACAAAGCAAAACATAAACACTTTCTCAAAAAGAGCCCACTTGAAACTGGATCGTGTAAACAAAAACTTCAAAATGAAAGGAGAAAGCGAACTCCAAGAAGCTTGTAACAGCCAGATTTCTAGAAATAAAAGATAAGGAATATGCTTTGCGGGTTTGGCTAATACTTTAGTGCTTTATTAAGCTTCTATTAAATTCTTAAAAGCTCAAGTGAAAGGAAAATGGGGGTGTGGGTGCTGCAACTACATCACATAAGCATAAGCATGAGAAAAGTTACTTTGTTATATTAACTGATTTTTTTTTTTGTTTCTCCGAAAACCAAAAATTATAAACACTTAATTTGGTTTTATCTCAATGTAATTGCATGCCTTCTGTGTTCATGACTTCCTTTTTTTCTCCTTAAAAACAGAGGATTTGATCATAGTTTATGAAATGCATCAACAAATGGAGAAGATAGGTATGAAATTCAACGTGGAAGAAAATGATTCAAGAAAGCTTCTAAAGTTTAAAGATGTGAAGAGCAATACAAATAGTCTGCTGTGAGAAAGGCTGAGGGATTGGAATCTGTGAAGAGAAACAACGATAAAAGTATACACATGTGGATGATTTTTTTCATATTTACTAAAGGGAAGTAAGTTGCGAGTCTTATGTTGCCACTTCTTTTAAAAACCTTCTCAACATGTTATGAAATGTAATCTTCTGTAACACGATTTGGTACTTTAACAACTGATATCTTTTTTGGAGAGATGTTAGATGACATCTGTTTTACTACTTTCACAACTCCTTCCAGGCTTCCAATGAACTTCTCGACATCATAAATATCCTCTAAGTTCTTGGAAGATTACAATACTGTTAGATTTCAACCAGAATAGTCTCTCTAGAAATACTAGATAGATTAAAGAAGCACAAATCTTTGAATATGAGTGAAGCAATAACAAATTTCAAGACAATAAAAGTTGAAGCAAAGATCCTTTAGATAGAGGATCTTGCTCCAGCTAAAATGAATAATCAAATGGGAATTGTTCTCAAGTATTTTCCTCGTTAGAACATACAACCAACCATTTATCGCCCACCTCTTTCCCTCTGATATCTGGGACAACAAGAGTCGGACCTAGATATCTTGCCACAACTACTGAATCAGCAATCTGAGAACATACAATAAACATTAAGGACATCAGTAAAATGAAGGAAAGGTAATGCTAGATGACAAGTATGAAGATCTGAGAAGAACCAAAACAATAATGCAACAAATGGGGAGTTTTAGAGCAAGAAGCCAGAGTATTATACTGAAATTACTTCATAAATGTGACGACCCGGACTTTTCGGACTGACCGTCTAAGTCGTCAATTTGACGCAAAACCGTTTGTTTACGAAAGACATAGAACTTTAAATGAAACCATATGAATTCAAAGAAAATTTAATCGGGCCCTATTTCAAAACATGAAATTTTAAAGTACTGTTTACAAACTTTAACTACTTTTAAATTCAGTTCAACAAAACATTTATAAAACCGTCAGCGGAAGCAGTTTAAAGGACACTCTTCTATGGCCATTCACGAGTCCTTCTTGTCCCTCGTCGATCTGCCCCTCGTGTTACCTTTGCCTGAAAAGTTAAACATAAAAAGGGTGAGTATTAATATACTCAGTAAGGGACCCACTACTGGTCCCGTTCGGGGAAAAATAAATTATTAGTATCCTATGGTGTACCCTGCACAGTCACAGTCTAGTGCTCCCGAAGGATGCACATATCAGTCTAGTGCTCCCGAAGGATACACATATAGGGGATAATCCCGAAGAACACCCGCAGGGTAACCATCCACTAGGAAAACTAATAATTTATCCCCTCAGTCCATTCTATACTTCTTAACAGTCAATTTACAACTCAATCAAACGTCCTAATCACGTGAACTTTCCCCTTAAGCTCAAACAACCCTTTTTGTTCCAATTCAACCCGAGGACTGTCACCAACACGTTAATACATCAGTCGACAGCAAAACCAACCATGACATTCACTTCAATCTAAAATAGCACGACCATGATTTCTTTTCCGTTCACAATACATCCTCATAGTCGTCTACCAGGCATTCAATTTACACAACAGTCTACTCATTCAAGTCACACATTATATAATCACGTCTACGATATCCAGACATTTCCGCACCCTTACATTTGCACATATATATATACAACCAGTCATAAAATACTATCAACCACAAATCCACATTCAAACATACACCTCAAAATCATTATTTCTCCGCAGTACAACAGCACGAAACATACAGCCAACACATTCAATTAACATTTATTGAGTCCAGTAGAAAGTCCCTTACCTCGGCGTTAGTTAAGCTCCTTAACCTCACCAAGATCCCACTCGTATGAAACCAAACTTCCAAGGAAGCTTGCTTCGAAACTTGGATATTCAAGCACCACCTTAATCAAACAACACCCGAACAACGGTTAATAATTAATCCAACCAACAACTCGAATTTGCTTTGAAACAACTAAAATTCATAACTTAAATTTGTTACCCGAGGCACCACTTCGACGATTTACTGTAAAACAATTGCAACGACACTCCACGGCACGCGGCCGCCAGTTCGCGGAACCTTACGTATGGGTCGGTCGACGGTCGGTTTCAAATCCGCGGCTGGAAAAATGGGTGACGTGGCTGGAAGTCACGGCGGCGGCGCGTGGAGGCGCGGTGGCGGCGCGTGGAGACGCCGGGAGGTAGATCTGAGCAGGGGGAGGGGGTTCGGCGTTTCGGCTGGGCTCGGTTGGACGGAAACGAAAAGAAAAGGGGCGCAAGGTGGTGGTCTCACGGACGGAACCCGGCGGCCACGGGTTTGGCTGCAGCTGCGGACGCACGACGGCGAGGCTGCAGCTGGGACGGTCGGTTTCGTGCAGATCTGGGCGATTGGACTTCGCCGGTCGGACGGGAGGAGAAACGGAAAGAGGCTTCGCGAACAGCCGGCTCGTCGGCTGTTGGCTGCTGCGCGCAACGACGTGGGCTACCGGAGGCGTTGCGTCGTGGCGGGGCGGACTGATTTGGGTGGTCGGCCGGCTGGGAGAAGAGGAAGAAGAAAAGAGAAAAGAAAAAAAATGGAGGAGGGGGGGGGGG
>CM046892.1:893764-909299 GCA_025688845.1 Cucumis hystrix | reverse complement strand
TTTTTTTTTTTTTTTTTTTTTTTCCCAAGGGCGTTACAATAAACATGATGGTTAGTTAGCCACTAAATAACATGAACCTCAGTACTAATGTTCAGTGTTCCAATAAGTTAATTGTTTAAATGTCACAACCAATTGTAGTATAGCTCAGCTGGTTTAAGCATACGCTCTAAGTGGTTGGTCAGAAATAAGGATCCAATCCCAAACGTAAAAGTTATGAAATTACAAAAACAAAAAGAAAAACCAATTGAATTGAATCATTCGATTGAGTACCTGTGAGACATGGTATTCAGGACCATCAGTTAATGAAAATGTGACATACCCCTTTGATTCCTGCCCCTCATTTGCTTCCAAATCCAAGAAAAGAATAATGAGAAAATGGGAAGGATAAGAGATACAAAAGCACGATAAATGGAAGTTAGGTTTCACTCATTTTTCTATTTGGATAGAAATGGAATACTGAGTTGGAATCTGTGAAGAGCAATACAAAGCTTAATTCTGAGTTGGAATTTGTGAAGAGCAACAAATAGTCTGTCGTAGGAAAGGCCGAGGGATTGGAATCCGTGAAGAGAAACAAAGATAAAAGTATACACATCAGTATGCCATAAAGCACTGCCATATTAGTCGCTGTACAAATCAGGGGGTTGCTAATAATTTACATAAATCTATCCACTATTAATAAAGGGGTTGCCTCTCAAAACAAACTTATTTACAATTGGGGGTGTCACAGAGGTCCTTTCCAGTAGCAGTATCTGTTCAGAATATATTTACCAAAGCTCTTTGGCACCATGTCAGACCAGAATAAACCTAAGGATATCAATAGATATATTTACCAAAGGGCAACACAATTTCAGACCATAAAATAACAATGATATTCATTCCATGATGTCCATTGCATTAATCGATTTATGTACATAGTTCGTAACATACATGATATACAATTCCTACAAATTTTGCAACTAAAAGTCAATACATAAGAGCGTTGGTCCATAATTGAAATGCCAATTATTTTATAAAGTACGACATATTTTCTTGACATAATGTAGCTAAATCTAAACCGAAAGCTACGTATTCAAAGTACTTAATGGTAAATACACCACAATCCTTGTTGTTTCGTTGCAGCAAAATGGAGTCAACAATGACAAATGGCCAAGGTTCCTTGTGTGTCGAACCTCTCCTAGCAAAGAATCCAGTAGTATCTAACAAATTTGGCACTAACTCTTGAATCGGCAGTAATATGCTTCTCATCTCTTCGGCACTCGTAAGTGACGGAAGCAATTCCCATACCTTGACTTGACAACTTACCAAATCCAAGCATAATAGAATCCAATGATTGGAATGAATATTGAATGGAGAATGAACGTAATCAAAACTTTCCCAAGGATCTTGAAAGTCCTGTTTTGACCCGACAACATAGTCAACCAACCGATACTCTTCCTTCCAGCCAAACAGCCGCTTCTCTATAATACATTCTTTGTATCTGGGCCACTTTGCAACTAAAAGTCGCTGCAAAAAAAATTCTCATGTATATGTATTTATGTCAGACCAAAATACAAGAATACAAGAAGAAAAATATCAAAAGAAAATACATACATAAAGTAGCATTACGAATACAAACCATGAAGAGTTTTTCTACAGTTGTGAAGTTTTGAGCAGAAGGTGTCGTGGTTGCCTTAAACTTGAAGCGAATGAGAAGAAAGAGTGCATCCAAATGCTAATAGAAATAAAAGTACGTAGTAAATGTCTGAGGTGTCGTTGAATGTAGATGAACCATAACAATAAAGAAAACATTATAATAACATAAATATAATAAGAAAAGCCCTTACCTCATTTACTAACCACCGACGACACATGAACAAATCTGTGAAAAATTTCTTCAATTTTTTCCCACGAAAAGTTTCACGCACCTCATCGCTTGTAAATCGACGTTAGGTATTTTGTGCATAGGATCATAAACGGATGGTTGAGACTGAGAGGTAGTGGTGGTTGATGTCGTAGACCGTTTAGTTAGAGTTGTGAAGGGGGTTGACAAGTAAATACTTGCACGCTTCCTACGTGCGGGCCGAACGTGTGGTCATTGAGTGGAAAAGGGTTCTATTTCTGTGACATCTGAATCAAAATTGGTAAGAATTTTTTCCCTAGTTTCCTCAATTTCAACCTGATCGTCAACGACTTCTACTGGCTCCTCTAAACCAATATGAACCTTCTTCTCTAACATGTCGATTGTGTCATCCTCCTTGCGGTCTCCTTTGACACCCTATGGAATTCAAAATGCATTAGTAAGGATAATCATATAAACTAAACATAAAGATTAGTGATGTCAAAATGTATTAGTAAGGATAATTTTCACCCCATTACACGACTTTGATTCCTAACCTTTTTTTGAAGTTTAACGGGTTTCATCCCATTACTTGTGTCATCCTTATTTGGCATCCTCAACCAAAGAGGGGTACCGGGTGTGTCAACATCTTGGGTCTGGGCATCATGACCTTCAAACCCCGTGCGATCTCCTTCTTCACCCTTTGGAAAGGTCAAAATGTATTAGTAAGGATAATTTTAGAAACTGAACATCAAGATTATTGAGATCAACATGGAACTTAACATTTGAGAAATGTCAAAGTAGCAAACAACAACTTTGATTCCTAACGTTTTTTTTTAAGTTCAATGTGTTTCAATATAGTCGACATCATGACATTCAATTTTTGAACATTTGATTTTAGGCTTCTAAGTTCATTCTCAACAACCGCTACTCGATCTTGGAGTTTTCAAACAACCTCTTTCATCTTAGACTTCCATTTCTTTTTCTTACCCTTTTTGAAGTCATCTTCATCATTACTAACTTCCCTTGCTCGTTTTGAACCACCATTCTTGGCACGAACAATGTTAGACAGGTGGGGTTCGTCAAAAAGTTCGCCAGAAGATATTCTCAACTGCTCCTCTTCAGCTGTCATCTCAATTACCCCCTTAATTATGAACTACAAAGTGAAAAACAAATGTAGTTAAACCAAACAAAATGGAACAAAGTCATGCATTCCTTAAGTTAGTTACTATTGGTTGCTACTTACCAATGGTGAGTCAAACACCTGGGTCTGTAGGACATGGGACTTTGGAGATAGTTCGCACACCCACCTAAGCATTCGTGGTATGACATCATTGTTTACTTTATCTACACCACATCCAGTAATGTTTGTTACAGACTGATATGCCCAAACATGTTCCATATTCAAACAAAACAAGTTTAGCAAGTGCCCCGGGATACATGTATATATAAATGTGTGCATAAGTTTGAAGTAGGAAGTAACATACCTGTAACGCATGTGAAAATCCCATGATAGTATATTTCGTCTTAGTTGACTTCTTTTTTCCTTTGGCATGTTGCATGTCCAGGGCTCGTTTTAAGGCACAAAGCGTGCGTCTAAACACAATCCCTCCCCAATCATAATTGTTAAATGTGTTCCAATCATCTACAATCCAAAATAAATTTTGGTCCACTTTGGTTCGCGTATCTTATCCTAACAATGACAACTCTATAAAGTACATTAAAGCTAATTTAACCATGTCCTCGTCATCCCCCCTCGTATTCCATAAATGTGTCCTCTAAGTCACTTGCATAAATAGACTCTTTTTCGTTGAAGAACTTGTCCAACAATCTAGTATTCCCAACCAATTGAATAGACTCTGTTGGAAAACCTCATAGACCCGTTATGATGTTAAACTCTCTACTACCTAAGGTACACACAATTCCCCCTATCAAGAAACTTATATGATCCTTCCTTTCATCTTCCACCTCCCTTAACAATAAGAGTGGATGAGTGGCCCATTAAAGACAATATTAAGATCCAAAAAGTGGCCGAACTTTGTTTTCCTAAATAACGTTAACTGATTCGGTTTCAGTTTAGTCTTAATATTACGTGTTGTATTTTCTAAATGAGACAAAGAACTTACTAAAGCCTGAAAATGATGAGAGGGATCAATCTTGTACATGGGTTCGTCAGTTGATGTCAAAGTCATACTAAAGCCTAAACAATCAGGAGAAAATAAAACAATCATCATAACAAATTTCTTACATTCCTTTAGTACATAATATTGTGGACACATGCATCAATTTATTTGCTAAAAAATCTCAAATGACATCAAACAAAGGGTCAATCAAATTTAATTTTATATCTAAATGGCACATTACATAATTTTTCCAACAAAAATCCCATATCTCAATCAGACAACTTAAACAACAATGATCTATAAAAATAAAAATAAAAAACTCAGATTTGATTACTCACTTGACTTCAAAGAGGATGAATACGACACTGAAAACGGAGAGGAGTGGAGAAGAAATGGAGAAGCATTCACCAGAGTTGAAGTTGACACTAAAAATAGAGAGGCATGGAGAAGAAATGGATCAGAGAGGCGTTCACTAGAGGCACCGAAGTTAAAGTGGAAGCAGGAGAGTTCAGCAGGAGAGTTCAGCGTGAGAGGTGAAGAATGAGTTTTTTTTTAATGTTTTATTTTTTTTTTAGGTTGAAGAGAAGAAAATGGGGGAAAATGAATGAAGGACAATTTAGACCTTTCACTTCCAATTTATCCTAAAAATCTACTTTTTCAAAATCAATCCTAAAACTCATTTATTTCTCTCTTTTTAGCCTATTTTTGGCAATTTCCCAACGATAATGTGCTTCTTAGAAGAGGGAAACATCTATTTTTAGAGTTTGATAACAAATGGGGGTAAAAAGGTAATTAACAACATTCTTTCTGCATGACTTTTTATAGACATAATACAAAATTAATTTTGATTTTCAGTTGGCCCAGGTCCAGTATCAACTGTTGCAATGACAAGATCATAAGAACAGTATAAAGAAATTGCAAGGAAGTCAAGAGAAAACCCAGAAAATAAAGTATGATGAGTATTCATCAGAACATCAGAAGATATAAAAGAAAACATAACCTTGTTTTTATAGAAATCATCATACAATATATCTTCTAAAGTCCAAGAAAACAAATGATGAATGAGGCCATTGGAACAAATGTTCTTAGTTTTAACCGTCTTTGAAGAGCTATCTGCATCCATTTTTTCAATCTCCAACCACAAACTCCCTCCATATCAAAATTCCTCAAGAACTCTTTAGCAGAATGAGACACAAACATTCACAACTTCGCAATCCGCTACCTAATCAGAAGAAAAGGGAACAAACCCAATGATGAAAAAAAGAAGAGTAGACTAAAAATATATATGGAAATTCATGAATGCTTTTGAAAAAACAATAACCTCCCTTGTAAGCAATGAGTCAACATGGAGTTTCTTATATGCTCCTTTCTCGTATAACCCATTTTTATTACCATTATTTGAGTTGCTTTGAAACTTTGCAATTTGGAGAAAAAGAACACCATGCTATGCATGCCCATAGCCCCTGCAACTTTGATGGCCGACAAAGTCGCCATTTACGTAACAGATTTCTTTTAGGTTAAATTACGAGTTTAGTCCTAAACTTCCAAATGTATATTATCAATATTTTTTTCTCTTTCATGTAATTCACTTTCAAAAGGAAATGATTAATTTTTTTTAAAAAAATTGATGAAATATTTATTTTAAAAAGGGGTTTTTAAAAAAATATGACAAATCGGTAAAATATTTACACTATGTAAAAACAATTTTGAAAGCAGAAAAAATCCACAGGCCTATAATAAGAAATACAAAAAATGCCCTAATTAATACACAATTAATCGGTCACATGGGCATACAACCGTGTAGAGTCTAAACGAATTATCTACTATCATTTGAATTATGATACATGATTGTGTAGTTCCTTTTAACGATGGGAAAAAATATTTCAAATTTAAACGGTCATGTTGACCATGCTAGACGATCGTGTTGATCATGAAAAACGATCGTGTTGATTATGATAAGCGATTGTATAGTCCAATGTAAATGATTGTTAAAAACTTCAAAGCAAACAATCATGTTGACCATGCTAAACGATTGTGTTAACTATGGTAAGCGATTATTTAGATCATGCCAACACGATCTTATAGTTCGTTTTAAACGATGGAAAGTAGGCTTTAAATTTAAACAACCGTGTTGACCATGGTAAAAAAATTATTTAAATCATGTCAAAATGATATTTAAACTGGATCTTGATATTCTCGAATATGAGGAAGATGAAGTAGCTTCATAGAATCTTGCTGAAAATGGTGAAGATGCAATATGAGATTTAAACACAAGAATGAATCGTTTAAAAACAAAAGAAAAAAAATTCTGAAAGAGGAGATGAAGAAATCTGAAAGAAGAAATGAAGAAATTTGGAAAGGATGAATAAATCGTAAATAAGAAGAAGAGAAATATTGATGAATCGTTTGCAATATTTAAGGGCAAATATGGAAATTATGAAAATATTTTACCAGTTATATGGACTTTTATTTTTCGTTACACGACTAGTAAATATTCTTGGATTTTGTTATTGCAGGAAAATAGACAAGCGCAGCTAAAAAAGAATTGATAATTTACCCTAATTACACCTAGTTAACATGCAATACCCTAACTATAAGAATTAGAGTTTTATAAGAAATTACCTTTATAGTTTCCAAATCACTCAAAACTTCCCCAATCACGAATTTGGACCACCACTAAAGTTGATCCGTTATTCTCTGGATGAAGAACTAGGTTGTGAGACCCAAAGGAAGAAGGAGTTGAGTGAGAGAGATGGAAAAATAGAAATGGTAAAGGATTATGTGGAAAAAAAATTAGTTTTTTTTAAGTAAATAAAAATAAAATGGCAAAAGTTTTTTTAAAATTTGAAAAAACTCTCCTTTTATTAACAAATCACATGCAGAATTGCATTTAATTGGATCACCAAAGTCCAACACCTCACAATCCACTCACCATTAGTAGAAGAAAGATTTAGATAAAAGACCTAAATTTACTACAAAATTTCACAAATGCCCTAAATTAAAATTTATTTTCTTAATTAGAATTTCATATATTTTTAGGACAATTATAACCGTATCATAATTATTAATTATATATAAATTATTTCCTTAAACATTATATTCAATTTATTATGTAAATGATAACTTCCTTATTTATGCTATTAATTAAATATATAACTTTATTATGGAAATAATTTGGAAATAATTTATTAATTAAATATAAAATAAAATCTTTTCTAATATGGAATAATTTAATAATTAAGTATAACAACATATCTTTATTTTCATCACCAAGATAAGAATCTGAGAAATTTCATCCGGCGCCGACAACGACTTCTTGAAGATTCAGTTTTGATCTTTTCTTCAATTAATTCTGGTGTCTTCAATATCGTTCTTTACCGTTTCCTATTTGGTCTTCAGTTTATTTCGTCCTTTCGTTCTCTTCAAACTTTCCGTTAGTTGTCTTCCTCAATTCCTCACAATATTTGTCAGTCCATTATATCATACTTTACCTAGAACGTGTTAACTTTTTATTCCATTATATTGCTTACACATATATACCACTTCATATAGATAATAACACATATATAATGATATACAGTAAGACGTCCGAATTTTTTCCTTCGATAATTTTCTTTGTTATTTTGTTTATTATATAGTAATATTAAGTTGTTAGTCATATAAACATTTATATTTTAAATATACTATAAACTATATGTAATAAACTACATAATTTCAACAGAATTTGGGTTTAAAGTATATGTTTATATAGTAAATATTACTAAAACAATAGTAAACTACACATTCTCAACGTATCTATAATATACAATGAGAATATCATACATACATATTATCACTTTATATATTTTTTAAATTAACAATATATAATTTTATATATATCCGTAAAATATAATATTTTTGTTCTGTGATTTAGTATATATATACCCCATCTTATTTACAACATTAATATTTGGTGACATATAATTCCCATATTTTTTGGCAAGATTGCCAAAATTGTAGTCTATTTCGATGGTTTTTTCAATGAATCTAACAATTACGTTAGTTTTAGTGTGTCCAAAATAATAGTTGATGAACCATTCGTGCTATAAAGAATTGTACAATGTCCTTAGATCCAAGTTAGGTAGTTTTATTGATATGAACAATATTGATATATACCTTTGCCTAGGTCCTATAGAATGTCTTAAGGAGGATTTGGCTATAAGGGATGATAACGATGTTAAATGGGTTTACCACATAATAACATCAAACGTTAAACAACATATTGCCCTTATTGTTCATTCTGTTGGCCTTTTAGCGACTTCTTTGTGTTCATCGTCCTCAAGTTCATTTCAAACTAAAATAATCCATTTAGACGGGGGTCATTTTTTTTTTAAAACATAGATATGTCTAAGATAGGTTCCAACTTTGTACTAAAAAACCACGACATGTTTTCAACCAAATCTTTGCTGAAATAGTCCGTTTAAGCCATTGCAACTAGAGATAATTTTCAATACGTTATAGTGAAATCAAATAAAGAAGTGTTTATTTTGTAGTGTGTTGAAGATTGCAAATGGTCATTGCGTGCTTTTGTTGTTTTCATGGGGATATGATATTATGGGTTCTTACTAGGTTCGACTGAACATACATGTTCAGTAGATGTTCCACTAATAGATCATAGACATGCTATCTTTATGATCATCAATAGGACTTGATAAGAACAAAATAAGTTTAGATGGTTCTGAATTGTCCTCTCCCAAAGATATAGTTCATTACGTTTGTACTGAACATGACTTAAGCATATCTTACCAAAAAGCATGGCGTGCACATGAGGCCGTATGGATGAGATTAGAGATTCTCTAGAGGAATCCTACAAGATGATAGTCAAATTTGCTTACATCTTGCAACTTAACAACTCAGCTATATTGATAATATATGTCATTTTATATGTAATATATTTTCATTAAAAATTCGTACCATTAATGTTCATATTTTTCATGTTCATAGGTTCTGTTGTTGAATACCAAGTTGATGCCGATGGTAGATTTTGATACTTCTTCATAACATTATCTACTTCAAGTCCTGACGCCAATGATCAAATATTACCACTAGCTTTTTGTGTGGTCGATTCTGAAAATGATTCCTCTTGGACGTGATTTTGCAATCAACTGGAGTGAATAATTGGTGGTAGAAATGACATTGTCATAGTATATGATTGACAGAAAAGTATATGCAAAACGATAGAGGTAGTATTTCTCAATGTTCTACATTGCATGTGTCGGGTTCATTTACTTAGGAACTTAAAGTTGAAGTGTAAATCAATAGTCGATATCGTGTTTCATGTATGTGGTAAGGCTTATAATGTTGTTGACTTTGAACTTTAAATGCGTTTGTTGGAATCTAATTGTATACGTGAGGAGTTACAATTGATTGGTTTTTCTAGATGGTTTCGTGCCTACTCACCACTTAGTAGGTATAATGTCATCACTATTAACATATCTGAGAGTTTGAATAATGCAATTATCAAAGCTAGGGAGTTGCCAATATGTTTCATGCTTGCGTTTTTTAAGATGATGTTGCAGAGATGGTTTTTTTAGCGAAGAAATGAAGTAGACTATAGATTTTACAAAAACAATACAGGTATTTTAAGAGAAGAGATTGGACTAGTCGATCTATGAAGGTATATTTAATTTATACACGCATTATATATTTTCTATATACATAGTTTAATCATTTATATACCTCATTTATTTTTCTATTTAATTACCTATTTAGGTCAATCCCGTTAACAATATGAAATACAAGGTCATCCATGACTCATCTCAATATGTTGTGTACTTGCCTTCAAAGATTTGTACTTGTAGGATGTGGGATATATTGCAAATAACTTGTGCCCATGCATGTGTTGTTTTGACCATAAAGCATATGTCAATAAAGCCATATGTTTCACGTTATTATTAGAACAACACATTGAGTTCTGTATATAGAAGATTAATAAACCCTTTAGGTAATCATCGACAATGGCAAGTACCTGATGATGTTTCAACCTTTGTCATCCTTCCACTGAATGTAAAACGTCCAGTTGAAAAACCAAAGAAGATTAGAATTTCTTCTAAAATGGAGTTCAAGAGACATGTTAAACGTGATCGTTGTGAACGTTTTGGGCATAACCGAAAACGATGCAAGTTTTTCTTATCTAACTAGTTTATCCTATTTTTTATATTAGACTTTTATTATGTTGTTTCAAACTTTTATTTGGTGTATTCATAAATCAAGTTTGAATTTAATTAAATTATTTCCAAATGTTTCAATTAATTTTCATATACTAAAATATCATCATTTTACTAACGACATATATTACATATACTAGTTATAAAGTTCTATCATCCATGTTACTGTAAACAATTTACATCTTGAATATACACTTCATTATTACTAATATACTGGTAAAAATACAATTGAATATGTTCCCTTGATTCAACAAATTTTCATACAAATACCAGAAAATATATCCTCTATGTTCCTTTTAACACAAATAACATTCCTATAACATTATCAGTGTCTAAATTTACTAATGGCATATATTACATATACTCATCATCAAGTTGCATCATGCATGTTCTATAATACACACCTTATTATTACATATACTAAGGAATCACAAAATTACTGATCATAAACATTTATGGTACACTCTATTATTACAAATACACTACATTAAAACCAAATGAGCATGTTCTCTCCATTCAATCAAGATCTCATAAAACTCTATGCATTACATATACATGAAAATATATCATGCGTGTTCATGTTATCATAAATAACATTCCTATAACATCATCATTTTCAAACATGATAGCAATTTTAGATACACTCGTAAGGTATACTGCATATATACTGTATAATATACTATATTATAGAGAAAATATATGAATATAAAGTTTTAATGTTTCCATAATTCTAGCAACAGAACATTGTAATTCATCCTAACAGTAATTAGACATAAATTTTTCAATAAACCTAATTGTAAATCAGAAAGAAATTTACCAAAACAATAACTAACCAAAAGATAATAAAATCATAATAACATAACAAATTTTTCTACATTCAACCTTCATCGATTTCTCTATTATATTGAACTTAAATATACTAAGGTCCTTCAAATCTTTCACTATGGAACTCTATTTTTTTCTTTTTTGGCTTAATCGATTCAAATTTTGTTGTGATTGGAGATCTCATTATCCTTGAACGTATAGTTCCTCTACTCATACTCCTCCTCACAGCCTACTGATAAGCAAATATATCTCTTCCTCGAGCATGTTATTACAGACAATAGTGAATATTGTATATTTCACATATTATGGCATATATATACAGAACATTAAACATATACGTACAATCATTGTAGCACTCTTTCCAACTACATTTTTCTGAACCAGTGTCTTTTCTATTTTTTCTTCTACATAAATCACATTAATCATAATTTAAATATTTTCACATTACATACAAATTCAAAACTAATAACTATATTTACAACTATACTTACCTTCATTTTGATTGCTTCCTTTTCAAATTTATTTACTTTTAGTAGAGTTGTGCTATATACAACGTCATCCACGCTATCATTTTGGCCCGCTTGATCATCATGATAGTGAGTATGTAATACATAGAGCAACACAAAATTATATGATATAATAAAGTTGTCACATCTACTTATATTGATAATATACCTGTTGTCCTTTATTTGCACTTGCATTTTGTCCATCCTGATCATCATTATAGTGAGTATGTAATATATACATCAAATATAATTTTATCAAATAATAAATTTCAACCACATATATTTATATTTAAAAATTACCTGTTGTCCTTTTTCACTATCTTTATCTCCCGATCCAGTTTCTTCACCATTATTTCTCTCACCGTTTCCTCCATCATTCCCATCATTTTCATCTCTCTCTCTCTCTGTTGTCAGTTTCTTCCACTGTTGGATGGTTTTTCTCTTTCAACAGTTTTTTTAGCCCTTCAACCTCCACAAGCAGATTTTCCATCTTCTAGTTCAGTGCTTCATTGCTGGCCATAATTATGCTCAACAAGTCTTCCACACTCGTATGCTCAGCCTGTCTCAAGCATTCTCCTTTTTCAAATATTTTTCTGTTTCCTTTGTAGTTTTTCTTTCATGGAACATGCTTTGTTCCACGAAATCTTCTTCAGGAAACATGGTCTTGAATTCAAATTGTTGCAGAAATGACGTAGGAAAAATAATACATAATAAACATAGGCACATTTATAACATTCATAATAGTTATAAAATATACAACAATTACAACATACCTTCTTATTGCCGAAGACCCTCTCTGCAAGGTTCTTTCATTCTGGGTGGCTGTCAAATACCCAGTTAAGCATGCATATATTCCTCTTATCTACTCTTTTCACACATAATATGGAAGGTCCAGTCAACAGTGGTATACATTCATACACCTCATACTAGAAGAGAGTAAGCAAATCCAGATATGCCAACCGCTAGGGCAGAAGGGTTTTTGATCGACTTCTTTATAGAATGTAATAGAACATTATATCCTATTCTGCCCCATGGATAAGCATCAAATTAGTTTTCATCATCTACCAATTTGATGTGGTCCAAATCTACCCCTGTGGTTAACTGTTTACCTAGTAAAAAATTCTCAAGGAAGTATATTTTGGCCATCTTAACTATGTCTTCATCCTTCAATATTTTAGATTCATTAAATAGAAATAAGACCCTTGACCTCGGAATAGGGTCTTCATTCTTGAAGTATTTGGTAAAAAATTTTCCCTTTACCTTAAAAATATCTATTAGGGGTAATGGACCGCAATTTAATCCTGTTATTGCTTTGAATTCCCTAACCAAATTTGGCTAAAGTTCCTTTGATGTTAAACCATAATTCATCCTCCTAGTCAATGTACATTGACGTCTTATAATGTGGTACAACAGTTGACTCTGGAATTTTGACATTTTGAAGCATAGGAAACTACAAAAGGTTGATTTTCTAAATGATTCTAATTGTTCAATATTTAGTTTCCTTGTAATATTTCTAAGGATATCTATTCTTGCATAAATGCTAAGTTTTTTAACCCTCGACCATTTTCTCTCCTTTTCAAGATCAATGGTGCACCCTGCAAAGATAAATTATATAAAAATATCATGCAATGTATACTTACTATATCATACTATATCATATGTGTAATAATATATATAAAATGTCATAAATTCTACCTCATAAAGATCTTCCATGGGAGAGTTGTTGTGCCTCATTTTTTCTCCACTTTAGATTTCTGAAACCATAATAATAATAACAATATAAATAATAATACCATTTTATAGTGTTAAATAAATTTTGTTTTATGTTAAAAAACATTGTATGTATATATGTTATATACATTTTTACTTTCTGTCCTTCCTCCTTTCTCCTCAGTTATTCTTTCTTCTTTCACCACTGTTTTTTTTGTTCACTTTTTTTTTTCCTTTTTATTAGGTTCCTTCTTCTCTGCTTTTCTTTTCATGTCTTCAACTCTCTTTCTCTTCTTCAATACCTACATTATTTCATATAATCAATTATACATTATATTACTGTATAATTTCTTTTTTAAAAAATACACTATAACTTCGATAACAAACGTACATTTTCAGATTCTATGTTCTTCCCTTTCCCCTTCGATATATCTTTGAACAATCTCCTTTTCACAATTGGTAGATATTATTTCAGTTTTGTTTTTGTCATCGTCAAATATCAAAGTGATACAAGGTATTTATAGACTTTCCTATGACTCTTAGTTAAAACTCTAGTTAAAACTAACAAATTTAGCTATATTTCTTTTACAATAAGAGATAAACTGTTTTAGTAAAGTGTTTTCTACAAATCTCCACCTTAAAAGATATAGTGTGAAAGATTTGTGTATATCTTCACTCCCAAAGCTTTGATGCAGTCACTTTTTCTCAGGTTCCAGAAATCCAATTTTTTGAAGACACTTGAGGAACTTCGTTCGGATGACTACCTTCGTCAACATATCAGCTGCGTTTTTACTAGTATGAACTTTGAGCACTTCCACTTCTTGTTTTTTGATTTGTTCTCTGATGAAGTGGAATTTAATGTCTATGTGCTTAGTTCTACTGTGATTAGAGATGTCCACGGAGCGGGGTGGGGTCGGAGATGCTACTCCCAGTTTTCGTCCCCTATTCCATTCCCATCCACACCAATTTTCCTGTGGGGAACGAGGCGAGGATTTCCCACAGGGATTACATAAGGATCGGGTTTCCCGCGGAAAATATTCTCCATTTTAAAAAAAAATTAATCTCATTTTCCAATCCATATTTACTTAAATGTATATACTTTTTCAATGTTTTTTTATTTTCGATAGAACATTATCAATTTTCTTATTTAAAACCATTAAAATGTCAAATTTTAGCTCTTTGTTCATAAAAATAAAAATTCAATTATTAGAAGATACTTTTAAAAATCCATTCATAAAATTAAAAAATGCATAGAAAAAATCAAAGATCAATCCATAAGTATTCTCACAAAACCTTCAATTACATCTTAAGACACAACAATATATTTTTTTAAGAAAATTTTACAAATCACAAGTCAAGGCATAATATATACATATACAACATAAAAATTGGAATTAGGAAAAAAAATAAAGAAATGGAATAGAAAAAAGAAGGAAATGAATAATATCCGAATAGGTTTTTTTATCTTTTACATATTATTAAATAAAAAAATAAATATTTGTATTTATATGTAATATATATATATTTAATTAAATATATTTTTAATTGGGGTGGGGCGGGGAATCAGGGCAAGGACGGGGTCGGGGTCGGGGTTCGAGAATGTATTCCTCGTCCCCAGCCCCGTGTTGCCAATGGAGAAAAAAAATTCTCCACTCCCTCCCCCATTCCCCGTATATTCGGGGATTCCCCACCCTGCGGGGCCCACCCATCTCTAACTGTGATACTGTTGGTTCTTGGACAAATGAATGGTGTTTTGGTAATCACAGTAGATCTTTACATATTTTTATGATAACCCAAAGTCCTTCAGTAGTCCCTTTAGCCAAATAGCTTCCTTAGTAGCTTCTGAAAGAGCTATATATTCAGCTTCAGTAGATAATAGGGTCACCACAGGTTGTAGTGAAGCTTTCCATCTTAGTAGGCTGCCTCCAATTAAGAAACAATATCTTGTTAGTGACCTTCTCTTGTCCACATCCCCTGCATAGTCAGAATCTACAAAACCATAAAGCTCAAACAGTTCGTTAGGACATATTTTATAGATTAATTGAGCATTCATAAATCCCTTTAGGTACCTAAGGACCCATTTGGCTGCTTCCCAATGCCTTTTGCCTGGGTTAGCCATGTACTTGCTAATTAAACTAGAAGAGTAAGATAAATCAAGCCTAGAAGAAATCATTAGGTACATTATACTCCCTATGTAACGCCCTTGGGAAAAAAAAAAAAAGGGTTAATAATAAAATAATATTATTTTATTATTAAAATTAAATAATTATTTTTTTTCCTTTTCTTTTTCTTTTCTTTTTTCTTTCTTTTCTCTTTTTCCCTTCTTCTTCCCCGCGTGCAGGCCCCCCC
>CM046892.1:878846-893754 GCA_025688845.1 Cucumis hystrix | reverse complement strand
ACAAGAAGGACTCGTGAATGGCCATAGAAGACTGTCCTTTAAACTGCTTCCGCTGACGGTTTTATAAATGTTTTGTTGAACTGAATTTAAAAGTAGTTAAAGTTTGTAAACAGTACTTTAAAATTTCATGTTTTGAAATAGGGCCCGATTAAATTTTCTTTGAATTCGTATGGTTTCATTTAAAGTTCTATGTCTTTCGTAAACAAACGGTTTTGTGTCAAATTGACGACTTAGACGGTCAGTCCGAAAAGTCCGGGTCGTCACACCCTATCACTTGTGAGTAGGGGATGTTCGCCATGTATTTAACATGGTTGGGATCTTCTGGGTTTGGACAGTTAGCAGGTGATAGTTTGAGGTGTTGTGCAAGAGGAATTACCACTTGCTTAGCATCTAACATATTAAATCTTTTAAGTACCTTGTAGCAGTAGTTACTTTGGTCAATTGTTAGAAACCTCTTTGTCCTTTCTCTTGTCATGTCAATGCCTAGAATTCTCTTAGATTCTCTAAGTTCCATCATATCAAATTCATCTTTCAAGGTTGTCTTTACCTTTTTAATATCAATTTTAGATTTACCTCCAAGTAGCATATCATCTACATACAAGAGTAAGTAAACCTTAGAAGAATAGGAATTTGAATTTATAAATGCACAGTTGTCAATTGAACTTTTATTAAAACCAAGTTTAGAGATGAAATCATCAAACCTTTTGTACCAACACCTTGGCGATTTTTTTAGACCATAGATGGATTTTTTAAGATAACATACTTGATCTTCTTTAAAAACCACATCTCTACTAGTTATACACCTTTTTTTCTTTAGGATGCCACATTCTAAATCCTTTAACTCCCTCTGTAAAACCTAGGAACATACATTTTATAGCTCTAGATTTTAATTTCCCTTGACTTTGATGGACAAATCCTATGCAACTAAAAATTTTAAGGTTTTGTAAATTAGGAGGATGTTTAGACCATTTTTCTTCAAGTGTTAAGAAGTTTGTAGAGTGACGAGGACACCTATTAAGAGTGTAAACAGTATAAGAAACAACTTCTACCCAAATTTTTTCTGGAATTAAACCATTAGACATTTGACATCTAACCCTATCCATTATGGTTCTATTTAACCTTTCAGCAACATCATTTTGTTGAGGGGTATATCTAACAGTCCTATGCCTCATTATTCCATGTTCTTTACAAAATTTATTGAATTCCTCACTACAAAATTCTAAATCATTATCAGTTCTTAAACATTTAACTTGTTTAGAAGTTTTTTTTCTACCATGGTTTTCCATTCTTTAAATTTTCCTAGAGTTTGGTCTTTAGACTTTAAGAAGTAAACCTAACTCTTTCTAGAGTAATATCATCAGTAAATGTTAGAAAATACCTGGAATTATTTAAAGATGATATTTGTGAGAGTCCCCATAGGTCGGAATGAATGTAGTCTAGGATATCTTTGGTGTTGTGATCAGCCTTTTGAAAACTGTCTTGTAGACTTGCCAACTACACAATGCTCACAGAAAGAAAGTTTTTCAGCCACTCCCTTGTGAAGGATTCCCTGTTCTGACAACATTTTCAATCCCTTTCCACTTATTTGGGAAAGTCTTCTATGCCACTAATCTCCTTCAGTCAGCATATCATCAAAAACAATTAGGGCAGCATGGTTCATGGACACTTCTTTGATGAGAAAGAGTCCATTGATTTTTAAACCAACAAGAACAACCTTGGAGCCTTTTAATATTTCAAACCTTCCAGCAGAGCCCTTGTATTCACAACCTATGAAGTCTAGCATGCCAAGGGAAATTAGATTTCTTTTCAAGGATGGAACGTGCCTCACATTCCTAAGAAGTGTTACTGTCCCATCTTTGCACTTAAGTGTAACAGATCCAATGTCTACTATCTTGCAAGCATTGTCATTTCCCATGTATACTAGGCCTCCATTCCACACTTTATATGTTGTAAACCATCCCTTTAATGGTGTCATATGGAATGAACACCCTGAATCAAGTACCCAATCATGATTATATTTATTATCTTCTGTTTGAATTGAATTTTCTGAGATAGTTAAGGCATCCGAATACACAAGTGGGGCTTGTTCTACTACAGATGCTTCTGCCTTGGGTTCTTCTTGTTGTTTTCTTTTTTTTTTCTTTTGATTTTCCTTTTTCTTTATGAAGAAACAATCTTGTCTGAGATGTCCCTTCTTGTGGCAAAATGTGCATTCAAGCTTGGATTTATTTTTCTGATTCTTATATTCTTTTGAATTGCTTTTGCTCTTCCCTTTTGAGAACAAACCTTCACCATTTGCTTGATCTCTTTTCTGTGAATTAAGCTCTAATTTCTGGTTTTTATTGTTGAAATAACATCGTATGTGGTGATTTTTTGCCTTCCATATTTGAGATTCATCTTTACTTCTTTGTATGCTTCTGGAAGTGAGTTGAGTAGAATAAAGATTCATTTTCATCACCAATCTTGTCTCCCAATTCTTTGAAATCTGAAGACAGCTTCATGAATTCTCCAAGATTTTCTTTCAAAGATTTGTTGCCATCAATCTTGAAGGTAAAGTACCTCTCCCTTACGTATGCACGGTTAGGTAGATCTTTGGCCTTATAAATTTCATCCAATTTTGTCCATATTTCATAAGCTGTTTCTTCACTAATGACTTCCCTAAGAACATTGTCACTTAAGTTTAAGACTATGGCACCATAGGCTGGATTCTCCATAGTTTCTTTGTCTTCTTGAGTCATTATTTTAGGTAGCTTTTCTGGATACGTGAGGGCTTTCAATGCCTTTTACTGGTTGGCTATGACTTTGATCTTAGCTTTCCATAAGGTAAAATCTCCCTTACCATCAAACTTCTTAATATCACACCTTGCTATTGCCATCTTTGAGTTTCTTGAAACCAAGAATGTGATTCTTGAAGCTTTCTTGAATCTTTCTACAGGATCTGATACCAATTTGTAGGGGAAGCCACGTGTATGGACACAAAGAAGACAACACTTTGCATGTAACAATGGGCTCTATCTCCACTGTCTTTTCCTTTATTCTTTCCCCTTTCTTTTTCTTTGTGTATAGATGTTGATAACAGAAGATTAAAGAAATCCTCTCCAAGACTTTCTTCTTCTTTCTTTCTTTACTGTATTTTTCTGGGTTATGTTCTTTGAGTTTCCTTTAGAAGATGGTGAGATGAAGAGAAGATGAAGAGAGGAGGAAGAAGAGGATGAACACACAAAATCTTAGAGTGGTTCGACAAGTGCCTATGTCCACTATGCTTGGGAGCAAGATATTATTTCAGTTATGTTTTTGTCATCATCAAATATCAAAGTGATACGAGGTATTTATAGATTTTCCTATGACTCTTAGTTAAAAGTCTAGTTAAAACTAACAAATTTAGCTATATTTCTTTTACAATAAGAGATAAACTGTTTGAGTAAAGTGTTTTCCACAATTACATTTATTGAAAACATATAGACTAAATTTATATAAATCAAACTCAAAACTTAGTAAAAAAGATATATACTTTTTTTACAAAACGAAAAATGGAAATTACAAAAAAAGAAAAAGCATTTAATGTATATGGTAGTAGAATATAATAGGAAAATTGACAAAACTAGCACCTTGTTTATTTTATATTTCAAAAGTAGTACATCTTTAGAAAACTCATAATTTTATTTTTATCGGGGTCAATCTTGGCCAAGATCGACCTCAAGATTCTTTCCAAATTTAAAAAAATCTTTGAAGTTGACTTAGCTCTCGATCTCTCTCGACCGAGTGCATCCCTGAGCTTGGACTTTAATTTAAACTAACTGGCCTAAAAACTGACTAAGCCAGAGATCATACTACATAATGCTTATGTCTTTTAGCTCGGGGCCATTTTGGGACAACTTTAGCTAGGGATCATGGACATAATTGGAAAATTTGACAATATCATTGACATAATGCTTATGTAGCATGATCTCACGGCCATCTCAAGGCAACTTTGGCCCACGATCATTGACATAACAGGGGAAATAGACAATATCATTGACATAATGCTTATGTACGTAGTATGATCTCGGGGCCATCTCGGGACAACTTTGGCTCAGGATCTCAGTGTCATAATTGGGGAAATTGACAATATCATTGACATAATGCTTATGTACTATGATCTCGA
Source organism: Cucumis hystrix (assembly GCA_025688845.1). Taxonomy (NCBI): domain Eukaryota; kingdom Viridiplantae; phylum Streptophyta; class Magnoliopsida; order Cucurbitales; family Cucurbitaceae; genus Cucumis; species Cucumis hystrix. Next base: position 889,610 of record CM046892.1, on the reverse strand, counting down.
GGCTATATCAAGGCAACTTTGGCTTGAGATTATTGACATAATTGGAAAAATTGACAATATCATTGACATAATACTTAGTATGATTTTGGGACCATCTTAGGGACACGATAGCTCAGGTACAGTTAACCTAAATGCTTCAAGAAGAGTATGATTTAAAGTAGTACCTTGTTAGGATTTATGTGACGAGAGTCCTTGTTGAAAAATCCACAAGGACTCTCGTGGCAAATTTGGCCCGAGAAGAGTTAACCTCAACTTCAAAATTTTAATGAAAACACACTCTCTCTCGGTGTTGCACTCGGTCGAGAGAGACCAAGATAAATCCATCAAAGAGTTTTTTAAATTTGAAAAGAATCTCAGAGTCTATCTCAGCCGAAATTGACCCAAAGAAAAACAAAATTAAAGTTTTCTAAAATTGTGCTACTTTTTGAAATATAAAACAAAAAACGTGCTAGTTTTGTCAAATTTTCAATATAATAGTTAACTCTTTAATTATCTTCCCCTATATTTATTTATAACTATACACAAATAATTGTGTTTGTGAGTTGTGTGAGTTACGAGAGTAGAGAAAACGAGGAGTTCCCTAGAGGGCAATCTCTTGCAGTTCTCGATAAAATAATAACCGTAATATATAAATACTCTACTCTTTAACTTTTTTTTTTAATAATTTTAAATTTCTCGATATATAAATATTCTACTCTTGCAGTCCTCATCTCTCTCTTATGTTTTCTTTTATTTTCCATTTCTTGGCAGATCATAGCATTCATAACAAAAATTATGGAAGAGACTCTTGAGGTAAGTGGGAGCAATAATACTCGTTTTGTTGGAAAGTGTGAATCTTTGACCATCACCAGTATCCCAAATGATCAGAAGGGTAATAAAGCAATCAGAGGGTACAAGAATTCCAAAAAATCTTCTCCTCCTCCAAAAAAATGATGTCCAATGAAAAGTGGCCTTATTCACCTTATCAAATCTTGGTCCCTTGAAGATATTTTCAACTAACACCTATTCAAATCCAAGGTTCTTTATCTATTTCAATTCCCTTTTCATTTTTGTCTCTCTCTCTCTCTCTATATATTATATGTATAACGTACACTATGATTTTCTTCCAATAATTATTTTCTTTACTATTACCATTATTTGAAACTTTTTCATCTCATTTTCATTCTTCAACTCTATCTAAAAGGTATATGTGGATTTGTTGTCTATTTTAGAGCCGGTTTTGTTTATTTTATGAATGTACAACTTGAAATAATTTTAGTCCCTTTGGTAAAACAAAAATAAGTTTTTAATAAATGTTTTACTCCCAGTTTTTAGGTTTGGTTTGATTTTTGAAAATATATGGGTGGAAAATAGATTACAAAATAAATAAATTTAACGACGTTGAAATTATAACAAGTTTAAATATGATTATTACCTTTGCAGATAAAAAAGATTCCATTGTGTTTCGATTCGTTAGGTCAATATTTGGAGTCATTCATGAATCCATTGCTAGAAGAAGTACTAACCAACTTACACTCAAGCATGAATCCCATTTCCAAAGCTCCATTCACTGAAGTAATGTCCTTAGAAGAGATAAATCCAAGTGAGTTAGGATTATCCAACATTCAAATCAGCAAATGGAAAAATGGCCACAAGGAATTCTTAACTCAAGGAGACATATTCATCTTGTCCAATATCAAACCAAATGTCGTTTCTGATTTGCGAAGAATCGGAAAAATATGGACTTTTGCATCATTTTTCCCAAACAAAGACGACGACAACAACGAAACATTCATGTCTTCTTTTACCTTAAAAACATGGCAACCCAATTTCAAATTGGACTCAAGACAACCCATCTTCCTAATCTATTTGGTCAATATACTTCCCTATATTAGAATATGGAATGCCCTCCATATGAACAACAAAATGACTCATCCATTTTCAACCAAATTCTAAGCTTCAACAATAAAAATGATAATAGTTCCTCAAATCGTCAATGCAACGAGTGTGGCGAACTATTATCATCCGACGCGAGCAGTTTGTTCTCAATGTTGAATGAGTCCCAAACTAAAGCCATTACGTCTTGTTTGAAAACCATAAGTTGTAAGCACAAATGTGGGATTGAACTCATATGGGATCCACCAGGGACAGGCAAAACAATGACGGTTGGAATTTTGCTGTTCCAATTATTGAGGAATCAATGTCGGAGTTGCTTGTGCTCCAACCAACACTGCAATTATGCAATTGGCCACGAAGTTTCTTGCTTTAGTAAAACAAATGCATGAGAAAAAGTGTGGATCTGATGTGATTTTTTGTTGTTTAGGTGACATTCTTTTGTTTGCTAATAAGTCAAAGCTTAAAGTTGGATTTGCTGATAAATATATCTTCTTGGATTATCGAGTCGAAAGGCTTCAAAAGTGTTTCAATCCCTTCACTGGATGGAGGCATTGCTTTGCATCCATGATCGATTTCCTCGAAGATTGTGTTCTCCAATTTCAGGATGTTGACAATGATGACATGTCTTTTCTCAAGTTCGTACAAACGAGGTTTAAAGACATTGCATCGTCACTTCGAGATTGCATATTTATCCTTTGCACTCATGTTTCAAGGAGTGTTTTGAAGTACAATTTTGAGAGATGAGTTGTCTCATGAGTTTAATTGATTCTTTTCAAAGTTTGTTGTTTGAAAATTGGGTTGAATCTGAGGAGCTTGAGAGGGTAATTGCATCCAATTTGTGTTGATCATTATTTAACAAATATGAGGAGCTTTTGATGAGAAGAAATAATTGCGTTGTAGTTTTGAAATCTGTTCAACAATCCATGGATTTGCTTGGTCTTCCACAAACTACAAATAAAAGAACCATTGTGAATTTCTGTTTTCAGAATACTTCATTGTTCTTTTGCACGGTTTCAGGTTCGTTTAAGTTGTATTTGAAGTCATTAGAGCCATTGAAGGCTTTGGTGATTGATGAAGCAGCACAGTTGAAAGAGTGTGAGTGTGTTATTCCAATGCAACTGGCTGACATAAAGCATGCAATCCTCATAGGTGATGAGTGCCAATTGCCAGCCATGGTTGAGAGCAATGTAAGAAAGTTTCTCCCCTTTATCTAATCATATTTGTTTTAACATATATTGACACTTCGATCCACACTTATTAAACATGATAAATACCTTTTGAACACTCTCACATGGATAACCTAAACATTTCATAGACTTAAAATCCCCTTTTTAGTTAAGGGTACCATAAATCTCAACTTTTTAAAGTTATATTAGTAATTAATCAAGACCCTATTTGATAATAATTTTGTTTGTCTTTTGTATTTGAAAATAAAACTTATAAATGTTACTATATACCTCTGTCATAGTTTTTCTTTTGCTTTTTACCTAACCTTTTAAAAACAATTGTAAGGCAAAAAGTTTCACTAAAAAAAAGCTAGCAATTAAAAATAAGGTCAATCAAAATAAAAAAGATAGTTTTATAAACTTGATTTTAATTAGTAAATTTTAGATTATTTTTGTTCAAATTTTTGGTCTTAAAGGAAGAGGCCAAAAGCTCACCAACAAAATTCAGCATAATACTAAATACATCAATCAAAATGATTATTAAACGTAGGCTTGAGCTAGTTTAGATTTTTATCTAAACTATTTTGAAAATTCAAAACATTGTCTTTGCTAAACTATAAAACAATTTGTTTTTATTTATCCACGAGTCATTAAAATGTATAAAACTGATACTAACATTTTAAAAATCAATAACTTCTGCTCATGTCTTGGCCAGTCTGTGTTCGTGCTTTTTAAAAGTTCTCTTTTCTTTCCATTAAGGTTTCAGATAATGCTGGATTTGGAAGAAGCTTGTTTGAGAGGTTAAGCTCATTAGGGCATCCAAAACATCTTCTCAATGTGCAATACAGAATGCATCCATCCATAAGCCTTTTCCCAAACTCAAAATTCTACTCAAGTCAGATCTCAGATGGTCCTAATGTCAAAGCTAAAGCCTATGAAAAGACGTTTCTTCCCGGACCGATGTTGGGTTCGTATTCTTTCATAAACATAAATGGTGCACAAGAAGAAAATGATGAAATTGGACACAGTTTGAAAAACATGGTAGAGGTGGATGTTGTGCTCAAAATTGTTCATTCTTTGTCTCAAGGTATAATATTTTCTCTATTTGATCTTTGTTTTCGGTTTGGTTACTTCTGTGTCTGAGATGAAATTTTCTCAAATTGTTATATACATTATTATTTTGCTATTTTTGTGGAAATATCTTTCGTGTTCTTAGAAGCATGGACGCATTTCAACTTGGTTAGTGTGTCTTTCACTTGTGTGTACTATACATATCGAATACTTTAGTTTGCCTAGTGTGTTTGACCCTAAGATACTAAGGCCTAAAGGTATAAGACCCTTTTTAGTGCACAAGATTTTATCTCACAGTAGTTGTAGAAAATCAAAATAGCACTAAAATATGTTAGACATATATTTAATGCTTATTTGGTACTAAATAGACCGTAGATAAAATAGCAAAACTAGAGAGTGAAATACATGGTGTGTCAAAGTAAAATTTGAGATAACTCATAGACTATAATTTTTCATCTTTAAAACAGTATGTCTTCTAAATACATGCATGTTCATGTTGTGCCCATGGCGTGTCATCTTGTCTCGAGTCGAATCGTTTATTTATTTATTTATTTTTTAATATAATATGTGTTTGTAGCATGTGTTGACTCAAAAGGAAAGATGAGCATTGGTTTAGTGTCCACATATTCAGCTCAAGTCGTTACCATTCAACACAAAATTGGGAAGTACAATTGTAATGGATTTAATGTGAAGGTGAGTTCAGTTGATGGTTTTCAGGGAGGGGAGGAAGATATCATTATTATTTCCACTGTTCAGTCTAATACAGGATCGTCCATTGGGCTTTTGTCGAGTAATCAAAGAACAAATGTCGCACTTACAAGAGCTAGGTGAAAGGAGCTTTTTGTTCCTTTACTTCAACATGTATAATAATAATTCAAATTAAATTAAACGCAGGGTGAGTTTCAAGTTGTTTATTTCAAGTGAAAGGAGCTTTTAGCTCATTAATTAAATGAAAACAATTTTCCAAATTATTTATGCTCCCTTTGATAATGATTTCAAAATTAATCATAAAATGATGTTTTTCTGATTTATGATTTTTTCCTTCCAATTGACCATTATAATGTATTTGAAAACTAGTCCTTTTCTTTTAAATCTTGGTTTTTTAAAATATTAGTTGAAACTAGATTGAAAAGCCATAGAAAGAGGTGGGAGTAGTGTTTTATAAGTATATTTTTCAAAAACCAAAAAACAAAAAAGTATGGCAGTGTAATTTGGTATCTATATGTCCTCTTACATTTACCATGCTTTCATCTTAAAAAGAGGTGACTTGATAGTGAAATTAAATAATAATAAATGAACATCTTTTAAAAACTATTATTTTTAGTATTCAGGTCTTAACCTGAATTTTGAAAATAAATACCTTGGTAGAAAGCAGATAAACAATAAATTTATAGGGGAAGGTTTATTTCCAGGGTTTATCAAATTCATTTGTTTTCAAGATATCTATGGGTTTAACTGTTAGAGAATTATGGCTGGCGTGAAAAAGTGTTTATAAGCTTAATGTTTTTCTTTAAGGAAAAAAATGGAATGTTTATTTATTAGACAAGATGAATTGTGTTATTATATATTTGATTTATGAGTTCTAACTAAACTATATAATGTTTAATTTGGGAGTAGGTATTGTTTGTGGATATTGGGAAACTTCAAAATACTGTCAAAGAGTAACTCGGTTTGGTAAGAGTTGGTTATGGATGCCAAAAATCGTGGCTGCTTCTTCAATGCTAATGCCCATGCCATAACCAAAGACATCCAACAGATAGTTCAGCTACTGGATTATTTCAAGTCCAATGATGAAGGAAGAAGCTTGGAGATAATGGAGGGAAAGAACGTAGAAGATCATGAATCCAAGGCCAAGGCCCTTACTTGTTCTGTGAGGCATAAAATTAATCGGTCCATGGTTACGATTGAGCAGTTCATCCCTAGTTGGGTATCTCGATTTATGCGAAAGCTATTAGAAAATTAGTTTATTATTTCACACTTTGAATTGGAGATTCGGACTTGGCCTATGCCCATTTTTGTTTGGATAGATTATTGTTCACCTATCCTTTTCTTTTGGTTTAACTTCTCTAACTAATTCACACCTTGCAACTATAAATTATCTCTTTTTTTTGAGTTGAAGAATTTTGTGGATGAGAATTGACACGTATATGTATCCAAAATTTATGTTTATCCCACAGGTTTTGACATTTTCATACTTTATTTCCAACCAGTCTTATTTTCCCACATCCCTTTAATTTCATCCCCTCCCAAAACTATGAGTTTTTTTTTTCATCTCCATCTGTTTTGTATTTTAATATGTAATTTCAATTTAAATATAGTTAGTTAGTATTAATTTAACAAAGAAAATATTAAATAATAAATAAACAGAGAAATTGCTAAAAATAGCAAAATTAACCAAAAAAAAAAAAAATATTTACACTTTGAAAAAGTGAAATGAATTTGTTTTTAATGGTTTTTTTCTATATGAAAGGTAAATAGTTTGTTTGTTAACAAGTATAAATATTTGTTTTAATAAATCTGAAAAAAAAACAGACAATTAACTTGGTGTGTCTCACCCTAATAACTAAAGTAGCAACATGAGTAACAAAACATAGAAATAATAATCAGAACACAAGGGGAATTTATGTTTGAGGCCACAAACATCTACATCTGATGGATCTCATACCATAGAAAGGGATCATATATTGCCTTATAAAATAGTTCATGAGTATAAAATAAATGTCAACTACATGAACATCAACATAATATAGAATAATCTTGTATACCAACAATCCAAGTTTTACAAATAGAATGTTTTTGAATGATTTTGCAGGGAACCCATCTCATGTATGTTAGAGCATGCGGGGATGAGATATCATAAAGCACCATTAACGGTCAAGCATTCCCTTGAACCCTTTACGATCTTTCTGCTTCTACTTTTTCAACCACGCATACTATCACATTAGCAAGATAAAACATGTGATGAATTCCCCAAGATCAGAGATACAAGTACTCGTTTCAATGAGCAATCCCTAAATATCAAATGCAGAATTCCGTCGGAAAGCTCTCCACGCACGAAAGCAATAACTCTACATACACAGAAATGTGAGCTATTAATCTGCCATGATCTTCCTAAATAGGTGGAAGAATTAGTTCACACGTTATTTTTCTATTTATTGTTTTGGTTATTTAATTTTTTTAATTATCTTCAAAATTTTAGCAAGCACTAAGTTAGTGGGTTACTAATTTTTGCTCCCTTTTTAGACTGTAAATATTAGTCCATTAAATTGAATAAAAGTAAGAAGTTTCATTTTTTTTTTCTCCCTCTTGGCAATATATCTTAAAAAATATTTATATTTGTTTTTATTTGTTTTCTTCAAGAAGAGTGCGTGAGATTTTTACAGATCCTTTGTTTTAAAACCAACACTTGGTATCAGAGTAGGTTGTCTTCTCATCGCAGATTCCAACGAAGATGGCAAGCGTCTCGTAGCAAATGTTAACTCCACACAAGTACAGGGTGTGGGCGATCAAGGCAGAAGCAATCCTCGACGCCCAAGGAGTTTGGGAAGCAATAGAGCTAGTGAGAGGAGCCGAAGTGGATGTGAAGAAGGACAAGAAGGCGCGTGCATACATTCTCCAATGCATCCCGGAAGACGTGCTTCTACAAATCGCAAAGAAGAAGACCGCAAAGGAAATATGGGATAGTCTCAAGACAAGGTACTTGGGCAGTGAGTGGGTGAAGATGGGGAGAGTTCAAACCTTGAAGAGTGAGTTTAATGTTCTTCGGATGAAGGAAACGAAGACGATCAATGAGTTCACAGGAAAAATCAGTGGATTAGCAAGCAAGTTCACCACCCTCGGAGTTGCTCTTGAGGATTCATCATTAGTCAAGAAGCTCCTCGATTTCGTCCCCGACAAATATCTTCCCATTGTCGTCGGAATCGAGCAATTCCAAGCCATGCCGTTTGAAGAAGCAATTGGACGAATGAAGGCATACGAGGAACTAACAGCACGACTTTGAGAAAACAATAACAACACCGATGGACAACTCCTACTTTCCCATGCTGAATGGAAAGCTAGACAAAAAGGACATAATGGTGACAACTATTCGATGAACAAAGGGTGTGGATTCAGTGGTACCGATCGAGGAAGATGTCGAGGACGTGGTTGTGGTTGTGGTCGTGGCACTGAGCGTCAAAATAGTGCGAGAGGCACTAGCAACACTGAAAATGGCACTCGTGATAAAAGTCACATTAAGTGTTTCACTTGCAACAAGATGGGACATCGCGTCGGAATGTAGTGAAAAAGGTCGTGACGACGAAGCTCATCTAACTTGTGCCGCCGAAGAAGAATCAACTTTGACGATGGCCGTGTCCCAGGAGGGGACAAGCACTAGATGTGATCAAGAGGATGCCATACTACTCAGCAAAGAGCGGTTGTTGCCAGAGATGTATTGCAACGACAAGAATGGAGAAAATAATGATGTTTGGTATCTTGACAACGGTGCTCGTAACCACATGACTGGCCATCGTGAGAAGTTCCAAGAATTAGATGAAAGCTTCACTGGGAGGGTGAACTTTGGCGATGGATCAACCATTCAGATCATGGGAAAAGGAACGGTCATGTTCGAGTGCAAGAACGATGATCAGAAGGCTCTCCAAGAGGTGTATTACATTCCAATGTTATGTAGTAGCATCATAAGCCTCGGGCAAATGACAGAAAACAAAAACAAGGTGCAAATGACAGGAGATGTCATGAAAGTGTCTGACAGGAGTGGGAAGCTTTTGATGTCTGTAAAGCGAACTCAAAATCGCTTGTACAAGATAACTTTGAAGACGCTCAAGCAAGTCTGTCTTCTGATAAGCCTGGAAGATCCAACATGGTTATGGCACGTGAGACTTGGCCATGCAAATTTTCATGACTTGAAGCTCATAGGGGAGAAGAAATTGGTAGTTGGAGAACCACTAGTGACTCAACCGAACAAGTTATGTGAAGCGTGCGTGATTACCAAACAAGCCAGATTGCCGTTCCCCCGTCAATCAACATATAGAGCAGAGAAGCCGTTAGAACTCCTCCATGCTGATATATGCAGACCGATTTCACCATGTACTCTTGCTGAAAACAAGTATTTTCTGTTGATCGTTGACGATTCCACGAGATGGATGTGGTTGTATATGTTGGAGGCAAAAAGTGACGCATTTGAAGCATTCAAGAAATTCAAACTCTTAATGGAGAACAAGACGGAGTACAAGATCAGAACGCTCCGGACGGATCGAGGTGATGAGTTCCTATCTGCAGAGTTCACCCAATTTTGCAAAAAAGAAGGAATCGAACGACACCTCACTGCTCCATATTCACCACAACAAAATGGCATTGTAGAGCGTCGTAACCGCACGGTAATGGCGATGACGAGATCACTCCTCAAAAGCATGCACGTGCCTGCAAGATTTTGGAGAGAGGCAGTGAGACACGCGGTTTATTTGTTAAACAGTCTTCCAACGAAGGCCCTTGGAGAACACACACCATTTGAAGCTTGGATGGGGAGAAAGCCACATCTTGCACACTTGAGAGTCTTTGGTTGTGTGGCATATGTAAAGAACACAACCCCTCACCTCAAGAAACTCGACGATCGAAGCTCACCGGTGGTATATTTTGGTGTCGAAGAAGGATGCAAAGCTCATAGCTTATATGACCCAGGCTGGGAAAACTACAAATTAGTAGAGATGTTGTTTTTCAAGAGAATCTTGAATGGGCTTGGAACGAAGTAGTTAGTGACGGTAAGGTGATTACGAAGTTTCAGGTGATGGACCAATTTTATTCTGACGAGTTCGAAAACTTGGAGGATGCAGAAACTGGGGTTGAAAATGTCGTACCACATGCAACTGAGATACCCGCGATTGGAGAGACCAGTCCATCTCCTCCATCGACGAACACACCGGTCTGTCTAAGATCTCTCACTGACATCTACGCCAACACAGAGGAAGTTGTAGGTGATGATGAATGAGGTGATGATGGTAGTGTTCGAAGAACCGACTTGTTACCAAGAAGCTGTTACAGAGGCTCGCTGGTACGAAGCAATGGAGAACAAATTAAAATCCATTGAGAAAAATAACACATGGAGTCTGACCGAACTTCCACCAGGACACAAACCCATTGGTCTAAAATGGGTGTTCAAATTGAAGAAAGACCCTAATGGAGAAGTTGTCAAGCACAAAGCAAGATTGGTTGCTAAAGGCTATGTACAAAGACAAGGCATGGACTTTGAAGAAGTTTTTGCACCGGTTGCAAGACTTGACACCGTTTGAGTTAGATTGTCGAAGGCTCTCTACGGATTGAGGCAAGCTCCACGAGCTTGGAACATTCGACTTGATAGGAGTCTCAAAGAGCTTGGTTTTGAAAAATGCACTTAAGAGCAAGCAGTTTACACAAGAAGAGAAGGAGAAAAATGTGTTCTTGTTGGAGAGAATTTTGAATAACGCTAAGGTAAGGGATTTTCTACTGGACTCAATAACAAGAATTAAGATGTATTGACTATATGGACTGAATGTTATATCTGGACTGAGTAGGGATGACGTTTATGATGTTTGTTTGGGTGTGGACTGAAAGTTTAACGTATATTGTGCTTGACTGAATGAAACTTATATATGTATGTATGGATTGACGTGGACTTGTT
>CM046892.1:865486-878836 GCA_025688845.1 Cucumis hystrix | reverse complement strand
CTTACTGAGTATATTAATACTCACCCTTTTTATGTTTAACTTTTCAGGCAAAGGTAACACGAGGGGCAGACCGACGAGGGACAAGAAGGACTCGTGAATTTGCCATAGGGGACTGTCTTTAAACTGCTTCCACTGATGGTTTGAAAGTATTTTGATTTAACTAAGTCTACAAATAGTTAAATTTTTTTGTAAACAGCATTTGAAATTTTGTATTTTTGAAATAGGGCCCGATTAAAAAATTTTCCTTCGTTTTCTTACGGTTTCAACTGAATCTTCCTATGTCTTTTGTCAACAAACGGTTTTGTGTCAAATTGACGACTTAGACGGTCAGTCCGGAAAGTCTGGGTCGTCACACTATTGGAGTTTTGTAGGGCTGTTAGAAGGATTTACCTAATTTTTAATTTTAAGTTTGTTATATCAATACTCATCTAATTTGATTTTTAAGCAACTTAAGATATCACCTTATGTATAACATACAATAAATCACAAATAATAAGTTAATCAAAGCGGTGAACATAAAATCCTCGAGTAATTATGTTCTTACCATCTAACCAACAAGATCTTTTAGTGTCAAACAATAATTACATGTTCATGTTTTTAATTTTAATAGAAGCATCGACAAACTTTGCAACTAGGTCTTTATAGTTCATAGTTTGCAAGTTTGATGTAATAAATAAATCTTGTTGGTAGGATTCCTTATGTTAGCAACAACTCAAGATAAATCCACCTAACAACCCACAAATTCACCTAAAACGAAAGTACAATTTGTTGGTATGTGCTGTAAGTTTCGGTTCTTTTAAACTTTAATTTTTATAGTATACTTTCATAATTTTAAGATCTCTCATTTGGAATATGTGATCTTGGTTCATTCACACCCCCTCTTAATCTTAGAGTATTATGGACCTCTAAAAATATTCCATAAAACAAGCATAACTTTCTTACCTTATGAAATTTAATGTAGGTCAGTATTAAAGAAAAAGGGTACATATGTTTGTAATGGGGGGGGGTGGGGGGGTTATTGTTTCCATCAATAAGAAGAGGAAGGAGATTTTTACCATCATTAAGATTTAGAAGTCCCTAGAGTATTGTTATTGAGTGGGTTGTCTCTGTTGGCCACCAATAATATTGTTGAATTGGTTCAGAATATTTGTGAACCTAAAGGGAATTGAATTCCTATGAAAAGCATGCATGTGATAGCCGTGCAATATGAAAACTAAGTTCTATCAAAACAAAAACAACAAGCTAATCATGCTTAAATCAAATATAAAAATCCCAATATAGACCCTAAACATGCTTCTAAAAAAAAGATAAAGAAAGAAGAGAACTCAGTCAACTTGTAGATTTCGTTCTTCACATTTCTCACGAAGAGATCTTGCTGCGTGAACAAATACTTAGTTCCGCATCTTACTCTGATAGACCCCTATCATACATCAATATAGTAGAAAGAAAAAGAAAGAGATCAGGGGGAACACACGTGCAAAGTAGAGAAGAATTAGAAGATTGTAGGTGTCGGTTAGGATAAATCGGAGGAGATTTAGAAAGGTTGTTAGGCGCGAAGGAAGAGGAAGGAGGGAGTTAAGAAGAACGACTCATGCAATTCCTTGAGAGATAGGATAGCAAAGAGAGAGTTAGGATAGCAAAGACAGAGTTAAATTATTGTTGTCGAATTGAGATCTCCTCAATTTGATTGATTTTTGTTTTGTAATTCATTGTTCGAATTGAATCAATAAAGGTTTTAGTTGAATTTCCAAAGGTGTTTCATCACACACCTCCTCAGTTGCATATTACTAACACATGCTATGACACCCCCACAGCTCTCCTGCCTTATCTTGCCACCTATCTATGCACCTTGCTTGCTTATTCACGGCTTGTGAAGCTGCCTGTTTATTCAAAGATTTCAGATTTCACTTTTGACTTAAAATAACTTAAAATCCATTTATTAAATTTGAAAAGTTCCTTCTATAAATTTTTTCTTATCCTCTTAACTAGCTCACCTTAAAATATGAACTTAAAATTCAATGTAGAGCTTCAGTTATAATGAAAACTGCAAGTACTGCTTGGATAATTAAACTAAAATCTAGATAATGTGTGTTTTCTTCAAATTCTTAGTAACCTCTCCAACTTACCTCTTTTCAGCAGCCCACACACATAAACTACACTCAAATATCTTTCATTTGACAGAAAAAACATGAAGTTTGAACAAAGGAATTGAAAGAACTCTTATGCTGAAGTTAGCCTTTTTATAGGCTTCTCTGCATGGTTTTGCATGACCACCTCCTACTTGGTTAAGCTGATGTTTAACCTTAATGAGCCATCTACTTAACAAACTTAATCTCTTCACCTAGTTTATCCCACCAACTCACTTGTGGCCACCTAACACTTAACTTATGCCATAGGTCTTCTAATTACATCTTAGCCGCCTAGCATAACATCTTTTGCTGCCTAGTGTCACGAACATATTTTTCCAAGGTGTGTTTACCTTTGGTTATATGCTCCGATTAGCTCCCATTTATCTTATCTTTAAGCACCATATTTAGTTTAGGCATTTACATTTCATTTTAGGTCATAAAGCTTGGGTGTGACGTTTCGGCATTTTCATATGCAAGCCTACCAGAGCTAAAAATGTTCAAAATGTACTATAGGGGAGGCATACCAGTTGAATCCCCGCCCAAGCATTAGTTGTACTCTTTGCAAGCAACCCTTTTTCCTTGCAATTGACAGTCTTTAATGCTTATTGTAACGTCTATTTCAATGTATTTCTTTCTTTCCCGCATTTTATAAATAAATTTCCCAAGAACGCTAAGGAAGGTTACAACATACGTCGACGTTACCCACAACTTTCGGATTTTGATCTGCTGACTTGTTCATCGAGTTAGAATAAGTGCCGCACAATCGTCCGTCTCAAGGTTGAAACGCTACGATTGTGACAAGTGGTATCAGAGCCTAAGTTGGCTGAGTGATAGTTGAGACAGAAAGATGTCGACTGCAAATCGAACGGGTAAGACCCATGAAGAACGATTGGTGGGGATCGAAGAGCGGATGCTGCACCTGATGAAAGTTCCTGATTCCATCCGATTTCTTGAGGAGCGGCTTGAGGAAGTCGCCAAGAAAGCCAATGCCATCGATGCGTTGTCCGGTCGTCTGGACGGATTACCCATACGAGATTTGTTAGCTAGAGTCGATATTCTAGAGTCACGAGTTATGAGAACTGGAAATGTCACCTACGAGCGTGGGGACAGTTCGTCGGGCGCTGCTGCCCAGATGGAAGAACGAGTTATTGAACTAGATAACTCTCAGAAAGATATAATGGAAATGATAAACTACATGACAGAGGATTTTCGAGCCACCCTGGATGTCGTTAGAAATGAAATCGCAGAGGTGAACACGAAGGTGAACCTTACAATGCGAGCATTGGCAAATCAAGCTTCAGCTGGAGGAGCAGTTATAGTTGGCAAGATAAAGATCCCAGAATCCAAGCCCTTCTGTGGGGCAAGAGATGCAAAGGCACTGGAAAACTTTATCTTCGACATTGAGCAATATTTCAAAGCCACGAATACTAATACCGAAGAAGCCAAAGTGACATTGGTGACCATGCTTCTATCTGAAGATGCAAAGTTGTCGTGGAGATCCCGGTATGTGGACATTCAGGAAGGGCATTGCACAATAGACACTTGGGACAGCTTAAAGAGAGAACTCCGCTCGCAATTTTTCCTCAAGAATGTTGAAATTTTGGCTCGTCGGAAATTGCGGAAATTAAAACACACTGGAACCATTCTGGAGTATGTGAAGCAATTCGCGGGGCTGATGTTAGACATATACGATATGATCGAGAAGGACAAAATCTTCAGTTTTGTTGAAGGGCTGAAGCCGTGGGCAAGGACTAAGCTGTATGAGCAGAAAGTTCAAGACCTCACGTCAGCCTACGCAATAGCTGAACGTTTGTTTGATCTGTCTGGTGACTCTCAGGACGCGAGACGTCATCAAAGCTCTTCACCTGGAAGAGACAGAAACAACCGACCAAATTCTCCCAAGGCTGCCAGTGAAAACAGAAGTCCCGGTAGAGACCGCAAGCCTTCCCAGTCCAACACAAGGGACACTTGGAAAAGACGTGATAGTACAAACACGTCAAATCGTCCCATCAGTTGCTATATATGTAACGAGCCACATCTGGCAAGGGAATGCCGGGATAAATCAGCCTTCTATGCCTTTCAAGCCTCTTTGGCTGCGGATTCAGAGGACCAGCTGAGTCAACCAAAGAAGGAAAATAGGCAAGTGGAGGAAATCCAAAATGTCAGAGTGGGAGCCATAAGACTCTTGTCGTCCCTTCAGAAGAAAGTGGGGGAGACAAGTGGACGTACAAAATGGGGTCTGGTATATGTTGACACCTGGATCAACCGAAAGCATGCAAGGAGCACTATGGTCGACTCCGGTGCAACTCATAATTTTATAACGGTGGCCGAAGCTAGACGACTAAACCTTCATTGGAAGAAGGATACGGGAAAGATGAAGGCCGTGAACTCTACAGCTCTACCCGTCGTTGGAGTAGTGAAACGAGTGGTGATACAGTTGGGAGGATGGAGCGGTTTGGTCGATTTCGTAGTTGTAGGCATGGATGACTTTGATATAGTTCTCGAAATGGAATTCCTTCTCGGACATCAAGTGATCATGATGCCTGCAGCTAGATGTCTGGTGATCATGGGGTCTACCCCCACCATTGTGCAGACAGACCTTCGGCAACCCAAAGGACTGAGAATGATCTCGGCCATGCAACTGAGGGAGGGCCGTGTTCAGAAAGACACAAGGTGTGTCGTGGAGAAATGTTGTGATGGGAAACGTGATAGTTTGCCCATGTCAGAATTGCCTACAAAGAGTAGTTGTCATATGGCGCAGTTAGAGTCAACTGGACTCTAGAGACAGTCACAGAGATTGTCGAGTGCAGGATTCACTAGACCTGCAAAAGCTCCGTATGAAGATCAAGCCATCTTACGGAAGGAAGAGGAAGGACGGTTGGATATGGACAGCCGTGTTCCGAAGCAAGCCCCGAGGAGAGGGCCAACTCTTGGGTCCATGAGTGTGACCCAACCTGTTGAAGCTTACGCTGAGGCGTCTAATCGTGCGTTGATTGGTGCCCTAGTGCGGAATGGACACCCTGTCGCATCTGAGAGTCAGAAACAAAGTATCGTAGAAGGTAGTTATGCGATGTTTGGGGAAGGAACTCTTGCCACGGTACGTAGTCTGAAGGATGGGAGACAGTGTTCCCAAGGACCTACACATGGAAGGGAGACGAATAACGTTGTGAGCAACCGTGTTGATACTCAGTCAAAATGGACTTTGAGTCAAGGAAAAAGGCAGAGAAACCTGCTCGAACTTGACTTTGAGTCAAAACCAAAGATAGGAATGAGTAATCGGGCAGCTGGTGCCCTTAGTCAAAGAAAGGGTCATGCGATTCCGTACGTGGTGGCTCGTATACCGGCCCGTCAAGTGGATGGCCTAATGCGGAACGCGTCAAGGGAATCCTTGCAGAAAAACTCTGTCACTGAAGTTGATCTGAGTTTGGCTGAGATCAGTCAAGCGGAACAGAAGAATGGGGTTAGTTGTGGAAGCTAACTCAATTTTGTGTTAATGCTACAATGAATTCGTCAACGGATAGAAACCAGTTCGAGATTGGTTACGGCGGACGTTCTATACAGTCGCGCCCTGTTGGTCCCTCCTGTGCTGATAAGAATCCACAGGCTCGCAACAGTACCAAGAGGTGGAAGCAGAAGCCAGACGTTCGGGCCGGTCGAGAGGAAGCCTCGAAGCGGCAGGAAAAGTGGGTGGATAATAAATATCGCCCTTTAAATTTTCGTGTGAGAGACCGGGTCATTGTCAAACGGTGACCTGAAACTGACTCGATTATGAAGACACGAAGATCACTACCTCGTGAGAAGACACGAGGGACAAGCAGAAGCAGAAGAAGTCCTCACTAAGGAAGTGAAGAAAAGAAGAAGACCCACGGGGAGGAGACACAAGTTCATGGTGAAGTAGAAGAGCCTCCTCGTGGAAGAAGCAGGTGGAAGACGTACCAAGACCGTGAAGCATGGAAGCAGAAGATCGAAGGATTTCAGCTTTGCCAGTCGACGGGGACTTCAACTGTTTAAGTGGGGGAGTGTGTCACGGACATATTTTTCCAAGGTGTGTTTACCTTTGGTTATATGCTCCGATTAGCTCCCATTTATCTTATCTTTAAGCATCATATTTAGTTTAGGCATTTACATTTCATTTTTCCAAGGTGTGTTTACCAGAGCTAAAAATGTTCAAAATGTACTATAGAGGAGGCATACCAGTTGAATCCCCGCCCAAGCATTAGTTGTACTCTTTGCAAGCAACCCTTTTTCCTTGCAATTGATAGTCTTTAATGCTTATTGTAACGTCTATTTCAATGTATTTCTTTCTTTCCTGCGTTTTATAAATAAATTTTCCAAGAACGCTAAGGAAGGTTACGACATACGTCGACGTTACCCACAACTTTTGGATTTTGATCGGCTGACTTGTTCATTAGAACAAGTGCCGCACAATCGTCCGTCTCAAGGTTGAAACGCTACGATTGTGACACCTAGCACCACAACACTCATCATTCTGCCTAGTGTCAGCCTACAACTAATGGTTAGGACGCATACTACCATCTTGCCTTCAACTCCATCACCCAAGATGTCTAGGAAACACTTAGATGAGCTAATCTTTCAGTCTATAGGTTACTTGGCTCACATAGTTTTTCCGCCTAGCTCACCTTCTTTAGGTCGCCTTAGGAACATTTAGTTTCAAATATAACCTTCATTGTTTGGCCGCTTAACTCCAAATGCCTAGGGTCTTCTTGGTTGCTCAACTCTACCTTGGTTGCTCTTTGGCCGTCCACTTGAGTGCGATCAACTAACATCTTGCTGCATACTTAGCCAATAACACACGTTTGCTTACCTAGTAAGCGTTGGCCACCCAAAATTTAGTTTAATTCTCTCTCTCGACTCTTAATACAATTACTTAGCAGTAAGACCTTCAAAACAACAATAACAATAATAACAACTCTTGCACAATTAAACAAGTATGCTTAAAGAAAATACAAGTTATGGGGTTATACAAACTAAAATCAATAATATATTGTTGAAAAAATAACTCTAAATTAAAAATGTCTCTTTCATTAGTATAGTGATGAATTTATTTGTAGTTGTTTGGTTTTTTGAGATTCACAATACTTGTGTATTATGACTTCAGATATCATAAATAATATTGTATTGCTTTTATTTTGAAAAAGGATGATAACATAAATGCTTATTCTAGAAAATCACTATGAGAAATGGGGATCTCCTGATGCACAAACACGTCTTAGTAAATACACGAAAATGCGTCGGGAAAGGATCTCTCGACGTATAAAGGCCCGTCAAGATCGAGGTCGAGAAACCTTGTCGGGAGAGAATCTCCCGACGCGCAACATGATGCGTCAATACATAATGAAGAACTCCTGATGCCGTTTATACAATGTCAGACTATCACCACTCATTTTTTTTTTAAAATACATTCCATTAATAAATGGAAGGTATATATATGTTGGGGAAAGGAGCCAAATTTGGTTGCTTTCTTTAGAATTTTAACCTTTTATGAACTTTTACCTTCCCAAATCATTTTTTTTTCTATAGGTGTCTTCTCTATCCCTTACATTCATGTACTTTCAAACATTCCATCTTAAGAAAAAAAATACCTTGTTAACCAATTTGAGCCTCTAGATATACACATAGCAACCGTTTAAAAAAAATCATAACAATAATTGAGTGACATAAGATTTCATAGTAAAAGAAGAAAAAATTGCCAAAAAAAATATAAGAAAAAGCGTTCAAAAGACACAATGTATGTCAAGTTTATATTCATAAATTAATCCATAGTCTGGAGTTTTGACAAACGAAACAAAGACAAACCATTAATCTATAATCCAATGTATGAGTAACAGATCTCAAAAAAGAAAATTGTTTAAAACATAAAGCATAGATTCATATATAAAAGCCTTGCACATAATCTATATTAGTTCATCAAAATCTAGTTAATATGCAAGTTTCAAGAGCTAAGTACCAATATTTTCTTTGAACAATGGAAGGCTGCATATTATAAATATCTCAAAATCATACCTCTTCTTAATATTTTCAATGGAAAGCGATTCAATCCCAAGATGTCGTATGGACTATCTCCCTCAACATCCATAATTCTTAAAAACTGAAATGAAAATAATATTGGTTAAAGTGTAATATTTTTCATAATGCATCAACCCACGCTAACATAATTGTTACTTTGATTCATTTTGAAAAGAAATTTTAACTTCATATGAGATCCTGTTGTATAGCAATTCTCTTCGCAATTTATTCATTTTTTTCTTTTATTGTAAGAAATCGCCGAGATTTCCTTGAGAAAATGAAAGAATTAAAAGGGAATACAAGAAAATTAAAAACAAGTCCAAGAACTACTTATAGAAAAGGACTCCAATCTATTGCTGTATCCATCTGGTAGCAAAATCAATGTCATCATCAAGCATTTAAACAAACAAATCATTATGACTATGATGTCCAATTTATTAGCTAGCATACATACATTTAAATTTAAGAAAGTGTACAGAAATTAAGAAAGAAACAGAAATATATAATATGGCTAGTATGAGTTAAACTCCGTCCCTTTATGTTCTTTAATGTACAACAATAGGCAGCAAGAAGTTGATTAATCCAAATTTCTAATATTGTTATAAATATAAACATCAAGAAACGAAGCTATATGCTTTGGTTTCCTCAACATTTTTATGTATTTTGAACTAATCATATAGAAAATTCGGCCAAATTCCAAGATGTTATGAAAAAGAAAACAGATAAATCTATCTATATTACTCAAAAGATGGTGGAAAAACCTTAAAACAGAAGTGACATACCTATTTTGTAGCTTAGTTCCAGATCTCAAAATATTTTTCTTCTTCTTCTCTCACTCCTCCCTCTTCTTTCTCTTCTCCCTCTAATTTAAACCCTAAACCCCATCACATTAACAAGCAAACAAAAAGAATGGAAAAACTACAGATGTAACCTAAACCCTAAATCCCATCAACTTTGATCCATTCATTCAATTTCATAACCCAAAAACTTCGCCTCATCCACTAATTTAGAGCTAGACAAAAACTTAGCCTCATCCATTCATTCATTCAGTTTCAAAATCTAAATCCTTATGTTTTTCATTATGGAGCATCTTGAAAAAACTTTGCCTCAAGTTTCAAAATCTAAATCCTTTTGCTTTTCATCTCAGAACACCTCAAAGCAACTTTGCCTCAAGTATTAAAATCTAATTTCCAATTCCTTCAATCCAAACAATCCTTCAAATGTTCAAAACCATTTTTAGTGAACATCTCAACCACTAAGCCATACTCAGTTGACATTCTATTCTTTTTCATCCATGACTTATCCATAACGGTACAATATGCCACTTAATCTAAAAAATGGAGAGACAATAACAGAAACTAGTCAATCTTTACAACCTAGCTAACTTTACCAAGTTTTGCAACACACACTTCAATCTTTAGGTTCACATGTTGCAATATTACCCCTCCTCCCCACCCCACAAAGCATACATCAATCTTTACAAGTTAGCTAACACTTCCAACAAATAAAACTACTAACAAATTAAAAACTACATTCCAGTTCAATTTCAAACCATTGGCACATGAAGAATGATTCAAGTTGTGATTTAAAGAATAACATACATACTTTAATCTTTGTAACACTCTGAGCACTTTCAGAAACACTGATTTCAGGCCTAAATACTATACCAAAACCAATAAGCACAACCAAGGATTAATTTAGTTAACTCTTTCTCTAAAGTATCAATAACACACCGGGCAAGTGATCATGAACTCATTGTTCATGTCAAAAAACATAAGTTTACAAGAAGAACACATAAACTCAATATTCATATCAATCTTTAAATTACATAACATAATTCTTCATTTTGTAATTGGAACACTAAAACCTAAGCTCATCAAAATTGATTCCATCCTAAATGATATTTTTTTCTTTAGCACTAATCATAAAAACTTATTCTAACCTCAACTCCCATGAAATCAACATGAGTAAAATAAATTAGCGAGATTCTCCGACCTTAACAAAGGGGTTTTTAGGACAACTTCTAGAATCAATAGTTTATCAAACAAAATCTCAAAACAAAATAATTTTAGAGAGATTTTAACCCTTCAAGTGATTGGAGGGAAATATTAAAAATCTACCTAAATATGTCAAGCATCAAACACATACATCATCAACCAAATAACAAGAAGCAAATCTAATATTATTTATTAAGTTAAACCAAAATAAAAGGAAAAAAAAAAAAAAGAAGCTATAGTTACTGAAGAAGAAGGCGGCAACTGCAGGGGAGGATCGAGGCAGAGGTGTAACGGACAACTGTGGCACAAGCTGTTGATGATCGACGAAAGTGGCACAGGCGACAGGCAACGATCTTTTGATATGTTCTCTCTCGCGGCCTCTTTTTGTTCTCCTCTTTGGCCTTTCTCTTTCTCTTCTACTGTAATTTACAAATCTAAAAGATGGTTTCTAAAGGGAAACTTCTGACGCACCATGATAATCTTCGGGAGTTCGCACAAAACTCTTGACGGATACATGCATGGCATTGGGATACGCATAATCATTATTTTAATGATTTCTTTTGGCTGATGACTTATTGACGCATCGGGAATTGTGTAGGAACTCCTGACTCATTACTAATGACATTCGAAGTAGCCTGCTATTTCCCGACGTCTTTGCTAATGAGTCGACAATTAGCCTCTTTTCTGCTGATGCATTACGTTAGGCATCGGGAGATATCCGATCTTTCAACTCACCTTTTAGTGCGTCAGGAGATACACTACCTCCTGACCCTTTTTTCTTGATGGACTAAAGTAGCGTCGGGATATCCAGAATTTGTTGTAGTGAGATAAGGGGGAAATTGTTTTTTCGGTAAATGTAAAATTAAAATCGTGCAAGTTTAACAGTGTTTACTATTAAAGTTGAGTTGTTTGCACTAGTTTAAGAAATTGGTAAGTCAAATGTAAAAGTTGAGCTATTTGAAGTTCCAACTTCAACTAAATGAACTATCACTATGCTATTGTATCACATACTATGTCTCGGACTCTAATTATAATTGTCGGTATATTTCTAACTACTATAGCCAACCAAAGTTTAATTCAATATTACTATTTCTACTTATCATCTCTCATTGTGATTTACCATTACTAAAATAGTCTAAGCAGGAAAAAAAAAAAACAACTCCACTAAAATAATTATTAAAAAATCAATTTAACGAACTGACTCCAAAATCTTTAGTTACGGGAGAAAACGATGTTAATTTTATGTCATTTAACAATTGTATAACCAAATTCAGTATTCAATAGGTTAATAGATGATTTTTCATGAATTCAACGATTGAAAAGTAATTTTTAGCATGGCAAAATTGATTACACTTAAGAACAAAGTGGAAAGGGACAATTATATGTGAGGCCATGCGCCTGGATAAAAGGATCATCTTGAAGTAAGAGTTTTGATTAAAAGAATTTTGAGGAAGGCGTTTTGAGAAAGTGTGTTTTGAGGAGTTAGTGTTATGATGTATTGCGTTGAAGTGAGGTGACGCGATGAGAAGAAGTATGTGTTCAAATTCTGTAACACGAGAAAAGGGTAGACGTTTTGGTGTAACGTGATAGAAAGTTGGTGTTGTGGATTTAGAATTTCAAGGAAATATCAAATCTTGATTTGACAACTGTTTACGTGTTAAAAATTAGCTTAAGCATGACCTTATGAGTTATAAGTTAACACGTATAAAGTTGTAAGTAGGAGTTGGCCAGCTGTGAGAAGCTAAAGGAAGATCACTAACTTGATTTAGGATTAGTATAAATAGAATTAAAGGATACGAAGAAAAGGTTGTTATGAGAATTTCCTAAGTGTTGTGCTTGCTAAGGAAGCACTAAGTATTTTGTGAGTGATTTTCTAAGAGAAAAAAGTATTTTAAAAGCATTATTTCTAAGTTTTGTGTTTTATATGTTTAACGAGTAATGTATTGTTGTTGATGTTGATGTTGTTCTTCGAAAAGAAAAATAGTTTCTATGTGCTGATGATTGTGATACTTGTATGTGAGTAAACCATTAGCCATATTCCTATCAATAAGCTAGGCTATTATGTGCAAGTAACGAGTAAAGGGATATGAGTCAACAACCTAAGCAACGAGAAATGAACCAGAGAAATTCCCTAAAGAATGTTGGTGAAATGAATCTCAGGTCTAAGTGCTAGATACCAATGAAATAATCCCGGGTCTATGCGGCTTGATGTTGGTGAAATGAATCTGAGGCCTATGCATGAGAATGGTTCGTGTTTTTGGTGGAAATGAATAAGTGGAAGCTAATGTAATATATATGTTTTATTGAAAATGAGGCGTTGAGAATCTGCTTATGAAAATGAAAATGAATTTATGTGATTGCATTGTATAACCTAAAAAGAATTTCTAAAACCTCACTTACTAAGTATTTGACTTATGGTTTAAGTTTTCCTTCCTCAAGTTATATATCAAGGCATTGAGGCCAAGTTGATAAAGGTAGGCAAGTTGCTACGTGTTGAGGCATTAGCCCGACATTCTAAGTGTGAAGTTGTGAAGATGTGCAAGGCATTGGAAGCCTTAATTTATAGTTTTGTATCTAAGAAAGCATGAATTGTATTGTATTTAGAACACATGTTGTTTAAGTTAATAAAGAGAAGTTGTTTATTCTGTTGCGTTGTGTTATTCTTATCGCTTAGTAGGCTAAAAGAGTTGTGACGACCCAGACTTTTCGGACTGACCGTCTAAGTCGTCAATTTGACACAAAACCGTTTGTTGACGAAAGACATAGTAACTTTAATTGAAACCGTATGAATTCGAAGAAAACATTTAATCGGGCCCTATTTCAAAATATGAAATTTTAAGGTACTGTTTACAAAACTTTAACTATTTGTAAATTCAGTTCAACAAAACGTTTATAAAAATCGTCAGCGGAAGCAGTTTAAAGGACAATCTTCTATGGCCATTCATGAGTCCTTCTTGTCCCTCGTCGGTCTGCCCCTCGTGTTACCTTTGCCTGAAAAGTTAAACATAAAAAGGGTGAGTATTAATATACTCAGTAAGGGACCCGCTACTGGTCCCGTTAGGAGAAAAATAAATTATTAGCATCCTATGGTGTACCCTGCACAGTCACAGTCTTGTGATCCCGTAGGATGCACATATCAGTCTAGTGCTCCCGAAGGATGCACATATCAGTCTAGTGCTCCCGGAGGATGCACATAT
>CM046892.1:834358-865476 GCA_025688845.1 Cucumis hystrix | reverse complement strand
AGGATGCACATATCAGTCTAGTGCTCCCGAAGGATGCACATATCAGTCTAGTGCTCCCGAAGGATGCACATATAGGGGGTGATCCCGAAGGACACCCGCAGGGTAACTATCCACTAGGAAACTAATAATTTATCCCCTCAGTCCATTCTATACATCTTAACAGTCATTTACAACCCAGTCAAACGTCCTCATCACGTACTTTCCACCTAACCTCCAACAACCATTCATTTTCCAATTTTTTTAACCTAAGGCCAGTCAAAACATATCAGTCTATTGGTCAACGAACTAAAAACTTATAATATTCTCCTTCAAACACAAGGGGCATGACTAGTTAGTCCCCTCCGTCATAAGAACGCAACCACGACAGTGTATCCTACACTCCGCCTAAACAACCATCCGTCAGTCTTAACCCATCCCCTATAAAAAATACATTTACTGTTTTCAGTCATTCAACAACCACATGTGCATGTTTACATAGCCAGTCAGTCACCACATAAATCCATACAAAAATATATATATTCTCGTCGAAATAAAATCTCGACTAAACATTCAGTCCACAGTCAAACACATGTAGCATATCCATTATTTCTACTCAATTCCAATATAATTATGCAGCCCAACACATCTCAAGCTATAGGTGAGTCCAGTAGGAAATCTCTTACCTTAGCGTTATTCTAACCCCTTGATTGAATCCCACGTTTGCCAACAACTCAAATTCACGAAACGAGCTTTAATTAACAATTTGTTCGTTGTGAACCCAACGACTTCAAGCGTTACCCCCAACCTAAGATCGAACATCCAAGCAATCAATTTAACAACATCCACAAATCGAATTTTTTTCAATGGAGATCCCCAAATTCATCAATTTCATCCTTACCAATGAAGTTACAACATGGACGTCGGATCCGCGACTGGATGGAGAAGGACGTGCGGACAGATCTGAGACGGAGGCAAGCGGCGGCGACTGGGCTTCGCGTATGGAGTCAGGCGGCGGCGTGCAGATGGCAGCGGGCGGCAGAACGTGCAGATCCGGCGTCAGCGTGCGGCTGGGGAACGGCGGGACGTGCAGATCTGGCGTCGGCGTTCGGCTGGGGAACGGCGGGACGTGCAGATCTGGCATCGGCGTTCGGCTGGGACGGACGCCGGCTTCGCCGGTCGGACGGAAGGAGGGGAGAGGAAGAGGTGGGGTTTTCGGCTTCGGGTGAATAGAGAAGGGAAGACACGGCTGGGCGGCTAGGCGATGGGAACAGCTGTGCGCGACGAAGACACGGGCGGCGTCAGACGCAGCGGCACAAGGCTTCGCGAACCGGACGAATGGCGCGAGGAAGGGAGCAGATCTCGGCGGAAGGCGGCGTGTGGCAGACGGACGCAGCGGCGTGAGGCTTCCCGAGCGGAGTCGGGCTCAGCTGGGTTTGGCTGCGGCTGCGGACGGAGGAACGACGGAGACACGGGCGGCGGCGACGGTTAGGGCTGGGAGAAGGAGAAGAAGAAGAAAAAAGAAAATGGAAAGGGGGGGGGGGGGCAGTCGCGAGGGGAGGGAGAGGGGGGGGGGCTGCCCCTTTTTTTTTTTTTTTTTTTTTTTTTTTGTTTTATTATTAATAATAATAATAATAATAATAAAATAATAATAAAATAATAATATTTAATAATTAATAATAATTTTTTTTTTCTTTTTTTTTTTAAGGGCGTTACAAGAGTTAAGTTGAAATAGATGATAAAACTAAGGTTCAAGTTGCGTTAGGATCGATTGTTGAAGTAATTCATCTTACTAGGTGTTCAATGTGCAATATCTCGCGAGGAAATACACGTCGAGTGTTTAGGCGGTCATGTTTCCACTTTGATCGTAAAAAGTGACATTTGGAGTAGGATGCATGTGACATTATATATCTGTATGATCCAAGTCTTCAAAATGTCACTCTGAAAGTAAAAGTCGGTGGTTCCACCTCTCTCAAACTTATGTATATATCTATTAATTGGTTATTCCAAAGCATACGACAAAGACCCTTTTCGTATGCATAAGGAGTACCCGAACAATTCTTCCTCTACTCTCTTTCGCAATCCTGTACTGAATTAGATGAATTATAATAGTGAGCAAAATAAGGGACTTTAACCATTTCCAACATAGCAAAACCATCTTCTTCTTCTTCACTAAGGTTCGAGCTTTGACATTTTAATGGTGTCTTTCGAACACATCTACCACTCCAGTTCCCTTGCTTCCATTCCTCTTCCTCGTTAGCCTTAAACCCACCTAAAGAACTACAAATAGGAGAAGCTTTTGCATTACAAATCCCAAATGCCCCACAAGTTCCATAGTAATCACAAGCCGTGCGAAAAGCCGACCAAGTAACCAACCACTCCGGTTTTTCAACATCCAATGTTGTTGCTTCAAGATTCCCTAGTGAATTATTTAGAATTACATACGCAAATCACTTGATATCTATAGTTTGCAATATATAAATAGTAAGTATTGTAGTCGATATAAAGGTTATATCCAGACAGATAATTAGTATCCATTTCGGGTACTCCCATAAAAGACAGAACAATCCATGGACCAGATCGCCAATAGATATCACCACCATTACCCTTCCAAATCACAAATTCAGGAATGAAACTAACTTCAAGAGATGCAAAAAAGTTTCCTTTTGATGGATGAACAGGGCTATTCCATGAGTTTAGCATATTATTTATTTTTTTATTTTCAACAATTGTCACAGATTGTGAGGTGTGGCCATGCTTATAGATCTGAAAAGAAACTTATGGAATGCATTTGATTGTAGTGAAAGAAGTAGTCGTTTCAATGTTCAAGGAAGGAGCTAATGATACGCACATGATGCATTAACCTCAACCTCTTATTCATCTTTCGACATATTTAGCAAATAAATTTTCTTCTCTCCTATATAAAGCCAAGTTGGATATGAATATTTTAAGCAATCCTTCCAATTAAAACATAGTAGACAGACATAGAAACAATGGGTTTGAGATCAAACTTTGTGCCATTTCTATCTTTATTGTTCTTGTTGGCATCTACTACTAAAGGTCAATCTGTTTTTGATGTCACTCGGTATGGCGCAAAACCTAATACTGATATTACTCACGTAAGTATTCGTTATTTTGCTATACCATTTTAATTTGTAATCTAAAATCTTTTCTAATAAAACAAATTCATATATAGGCTTTACTAAATGCTTGGAAAGGAGCATGTGCATCAACAAGTAGAAGTAAAGTGTTGATTCCAAAAGGAATTTACTTGTTAAGTCAATCCAACCTTAAAGGTCCTTGCAAGAGTTCTATTGAAATTCAAGTTCAAGGGACATTGCAAGCTCCTCCCGATCCTAAAGGTGATGGGTTGGTCATTTTGGAATATATCGATCAACTGACATTGTCAGGCACTGGAGTTTTTGATGGGCAAGGAAAAGCGGGTTGGGAAAAGAATGATTGTCACAAAAAGAAAATATGTACCAAACTCCCAATGGTAAACACTCTAGTTTATAATAGTCTTTTGTTTTTGGCTTAATAACATACACAATTTAAATACATTAGGAATCTCTCTTAATTGTGTGTGTATGTATTTTTGTGCAGACTTTGAAGTTCAATTTTGTCACCAATTCAATTGTGAAGGACATAACTTCGTTGGATAGTAAGAATTTCCATATCAATCTCTTGGGTTGCAAGAATCTTACGTTTGAACATGTGACAATATCTGCACCAGAAAATAGCCCAAACACAGATGGAATTCACATTAGTAGTTCAGAACAAATTCGCATTCTCAATACAAAAATATCAACGGGAGATGATTGCGTGTCTGTAGGAGATAGTAACAAAGATATAACTATTAGAGATGTGACTTGCGGACCAGGACATGGAATAAGTATAGGAAGTTTAGGCAAGTACAACAAGGAAAAGGCTGTGGAAGGCGTTTGGGTGACAAAATGCAAATTAACCAAGACTACAAACGGTGTTAGGATAAAAACGTGGCCAGATTCTGCTGTCAAATATTCCGCCTCTGACATGCATTTTGAAGATATTGAAATGATCGATGTCAGCAATCCTATCCTCATAGACCAAGAATATTGTCCATGGAATCAATGCAACCGAAAAGTATGTATTGTAGTTATACCTTTTCATTTTCAATTTATTTTAAATCTACAAGTATATTAACTTAGAAAATGGGAAAGTTTGAGTTATATATTTATGCTAACAATATTTTTTGTTTACAACATTTAGATTCCATCGAGTATTAAAATCAGCAAAGTTAGCTTCAAAAATATTAGAGGCACTTCTGCTACTCCAGTAGCAGTCAAACTTGTTTGCAGCAAAAACATACCATGTGAAGCGGTGGAAGTTGCCGACATTGATCTAAAATACAATGGAAACAAAGGATCAATTACGTCTCAATGTGCAAATGTGAAGCCGATCATTTCTGGAAAGCAAAACCCTCGGATATGTGCCGAAGCTGCCCCTGTTAATGCTCCATCAACCGACTAGTTAAATATTTTCACCTGGGTCAAAGTTAATTACAAGACCAATTTCTATTTGAATTTTTTCGATTTGAGATTTCAAAGTTTTCATAAGGATGCTCAATAGATATCATCAAAGATCTCTTTGTAGTTAAACTACAGAATAAAAGATAGGAAGCAATTTCTAAATGAAATTGAAAATGTAGGTTCATTTTTATTATTATTTTATTTCTTTCTCTTTAAAGGAGATAATAAGAGCTCGTTTGATAACATTTTCGTTTCCTATTTTCTGTTTCTTGTTCCATATTTCTTTTTCCTTGTTTCTCTCTTTTTTTTTAGAATAAGAAACAAAACTATGCTTGATAATTATTTCCGTTTTCTGTTTCTTGAAAAAATAAACAAAAACAAAAACTTGTTTGATAATCATTTCTTGATTCTACTTTATTTAGAACAAGAAACGTGTTGTGTTTGATAACTACTTCCATTTTCTGTTTCTTGAAAAAAAGAAACAAAAACATTAATTTGTGTGATAATCATTTCTTGCTTCTCGTTTCTTATGTTATTTTTTCTAACATTTCACTTTTTTTAGTTTAAATATTATTTAATCATGTAAATAAAAAGTACAAAGAATTCATAAGAATATATTTTTAAAAAACAATTATAAATTATTTAATCATGATGAGATGAGAGTTATCAGCTCAGCTTTGTCAAATTGTCATGTCTGACTTCCCTCTGTTTGTTTTAATACATGTTTTCTTCCTTAGTCTATGTGTCATTTATTTGTACTTTTATTTGCTACATTCTATGCTGCTTACAAACAATCCACTCATATGATAATCGGTTCACAAATATTTAAATTTACCATTTGCTACATTATGTTTATGAAATATTCGAATTATTAATGGATCATTTGAGAATTACGTCCTTGATGTGTTCTTCTTTTTCTCTAGACTCATAAACAGATTTTATGTTAAGAAGTACCGACACTCCTAAGATGATCAAGTTTAATGGACTTTAATTTGGATACAGAAAGTTTAATGAGAACCAACTCTCATTAAGAAGATGACAGTTTAATGGACTTTCACAAATAGAGGTCAAGCCAAATACCATAAACAATAAAACTTCCTGACTATACTTAAGTCCTCTTCTCCTGAGTTATTGTCTGCTTTGTCAGACATCTTTCTAAAGTTTACAAAAGATGGTGGTTATTTGCAGGTATGCCTCTATTGGTTGAAAAATGAAAACTTGTGCTTTTGTGATATGTTGACTTTTCAATTTGTTTGGATGTTAACGGGACATTTTTTAAGCTTGTGGTCATATGTCGATTTCTCAATGTCAATGTCCAAAAGTAATTGTTTCACCATGTGCTAACAACTTTTTTCTCAACACCATTCCTTTATGAAGTTTCCCTCCATAAGATGCATGAAAAGTTCAAGAGTAAGCTATTGTTTAACTTGTCTAGTTTCACTTATTGCTAAACTACTTGAGGTTATGGTTTAAACTCCCATGTTAGTGCTTTCAAACTTTGATACTGTTCAGTATTCTGTCCCATTTTTCTTTTGTGCAACATCAGTCTTCATCCGTTCTTTTATTTTCATTTTGGTTATGGCATTTTCTAAAAAATGGTTTGATTGTTGATTGTAGTGGAGTTTGAGGTTGATGGTGATAGTGAGGATTTTTTATCAGAGGTAGAATGAGAAATTTTTGCCTTGGGATAAATTTGAATCAGTTTTGGCGTTTTTTTTTCTTTTCCTTTTTCAATGACTTTGCCTTTAGTTTCCCCTTCCAATTTGATTTTCATTTTTCATAATGGATTTAGTTTTTTTTTTAATTTATCCTGATTGCAGGAGCTTGGACTTAGTAGGCTTTTCAAGATCGCTTTCTCCCTCAATTACCAAACTAAAGTATTTGGCCAGCATGTAAGCTGCCTTCTCCATATTACTCAACTCTATCAATATTATTACTAGGCATTTATGTGGAAAAGGCTAGGTAATAGAATTCTTATTAAAGAGAACATAATGTTTCATGTGGAGGCTTCTTGCAAGATAGGAAAATTGTGTCGTTGTGTATGTAATGAATTGGAATTTTATTGCTTTTAAGTTTATAATTTAACTTTGTTTTGCCATTTTGAAGTTATAGACCTTCAGCCTTTTGTTTTGCAATAAACGGCAATTGGGCACTTTAATTTTAGGCACACTAGACGGCAATTGGGCACTTTTTATATTGTAGCCTCTTTCCTCTTATATTAGGTAATCTAATTTAAAAGATGGAGACAGTTAGACTAACTGTGTTTTTTAATTAATATTTGGTGCAAATGTTTTCTAAATATTATCAGTTGATGGTTGTTTATTTCATGAATGTTGTAGCAACGTCAATGATGCACCTTTTACTGAAGATTTTTTTTTCTAAGAATATTACACCACAATCTGGAAGACATCATCACAATACTGTCTTATAAGTTTCAATTTAGGTATATTAACAGTAAAACTGATTCTTGAAGGAATAATTAGACAGTTTTCAAGACAAAATGAACATATAAATCTAGAAATCTACAAAGTTCAGAATGCAGCCACATTTTGCAGATGATTATCTTAATAGGCATTAAGCATGATAAATTTAGGCTTCCTTTCATATATAAAAGATATGACATAATAAAATGTTGGAGGGAGTCAGATTATTTGAGGGAAACAAACTAAATATGAAACTAGTGAAAAAGCTTATGCCAATGTTTAATTGAAGTGGCACTTTCATGTGTCGGTGTAGGACAGTATCCTCAAAGAGTATTGCAAGAACGCTTAATAATGGTTTCAAATTCAATAGTTAGTGATCATCATCTTTATTTACTTTTATTTTACTTTGGTTTTGGGTGAGGTTGTTCTAGCCATGAATTGAAGTAAACACTTAATATAGCCATCTGAATAAATGATAGAAGCACATCAACAAATGGGGGGGGGGGGGTTAAAAATCAACATTTGAAGAAAACTTTTCTCTTTCTACCAATCTTCAAAGGAAGTTTGACAAGCCTTTCATGCCATGAGACAAAAGAAGCAAGAAAATAAAGGCAGCAATAAATTAGTAACAAAATAATTTGAGACTGGCAGATAGGGTCTCCCTCAAAGACCATACATTGATATTGCCCTGGATAAAGCAAGTGGTCAAACATTGTTTATTAAGCATTTTAATATTGCTAGAAATGGTTTTGTATGAAACAAACATGATGGGAAAAATGGCGTTTCTCACTTGTGTTGAAAAAATTTGAACTAGAGAACTTTGATGCAAGATCAACATTTGAGCAGATAAGCATATGCCTCTCCATCCTGCAAATGAAAATTTTGATTGCGTAATCAATAGATAAAACACAGCCTCACTAAATATTTTTTCAAAATATTTCAATGGGTCTAATTTCTCTTGTTAATGTGAGGGCTTTAACGGAGATTTCAATAATGTGGTTACACAAAATTCTGAGTTCTAGTTCTATGTCCTGAAATGAGCCAACCACATAGAATATAATTTACACACTATACATTTTTCTCCAGAAAAGCCATTATCAAAATCAAGTAATGATAGAAGTTAGAAAATTGGTAAACCATGCTCAAGGAGGTCACACTTCACATGGAAGCTAGAGCAAAAATGACAAAAAGAATGGATCTAACTAAGACAATTAATTTCATGATTGAAAAGACAACAGATCTAATTATGTCCAAATAACCAAACATCTAGATTCCGTTCATAAATGAAATATAAAGGTACTAAAAGGAACATAACTTTATAATCAAGAATCTATTCAGAACTACTAAAGCGTGAATCAATTATAAAGTGTTATGTGCAATATATACAATCAGTGGGCTAACCCTCACATCTGATGAAAAGTTTGTAACTTGTTTCTCATAGTTAGCTTTTTCTAAATGAAAATTCATCCATTTGAGTACGACTTTCTCTAGTGCTAGCCCTATGAGTTCTTCTACTTCCTACCAAGTTATTGATAATATTTGTAAGAATTATTTCAAATCAACCATCCTATGATAATAGCTTCAAGAAGATTGCAGCTGAACAAATCAACTCTTATATCATGAAGTTACAAGAAATATATATCAAGAAACACTATAATTGTTACATATATAGTTTGAGCATGAAACACTACAAGAAATGTATGTCAAGAAACTTCGATAGTCTTATATTAAGTTACATCAAGAATTTACATTTGGGCAAAATTAGTGTTCATAACAAAAATTCCTACAAGTCTTGGAAACATGAATCACTTTCCAAAATGAGGGAGATAAAACAACATAAATTTTATTGAAACAATCAATAAGACAAACAAATGAGGTGAAAAAAAGAAAATGACAACCTTCTCTCAATTCAAGAGAAAATTAAAAAACCTTTTGAGTCACAACACGAGGAGCTTCATCCCAATTTGTACATCTTAGTATGATCTCAAGAACCTCGACAATAACAACCTGAACAAAGATAATTTAATTGGAAGCTTTAACTTTCGAATGGCAGACCCATAATCACTCGTTGAATACATAAACAAAGAGTTTCTATGAACATAAGTCATACTTGCTTCAAAAAAAAAAGAAAAAAAAACTCAAGGTAGCACATTTTTCATGGCCTAGATAGTAGTTGTATTAAAAAATACTCAAGGTAGCACATTGATGTTGTTGTTTGAAAAGAGAAAACTATTAATTTCTATGCGATGATTGTGATCTTGTGTGCAAGTAAACCATTAGGCTTATTACTATCAAGTGAGAAGCTGTTATGTGGTGTGCACATAATGTGTAAAAGCGTCGTGTGGACGGCCTGTGCAATGAGAAGTGAATCAGAAAAATTTCTGGATACTGAAGATGGAGTGAACATCACAGTAGTCTAAATGTAGGATGCTGGCGAGAGTGAATCCCAATAGTCTTGGCACAGGGAATGATTCATGTTCTTGGTGGAAAAGAATAAAACGAAGCTAATGTGTGATTTATGAAATGAAGCATTATGAGTCTGTGTTTATGAAATGAAAATTAATTTATGTGTTTGTATTGTATTCTCTAAAAAGGATTTCTAAAATCTTCACTCACTAAGTATTTGACTTATGTGTTAAATTTCCCTTTCTCTAGGTGTTCAAGCGTTGAGGCCAAGTAAAAAAGGGTATACGAAGATTTGCTACGCTTGGAAGCTGAGCAAGCAAGTTGTGCTCTTTTATATTGTATTTTCTTGTAGTAGGAAAGTAAGTATACTTCTAAAATCTTGAGCGTAGAGGGCTGCATCCCAATTTTGTGAGAGCTAGACAAGGCGTTCAAGTCTAAGATTTCCCTTTGTACTAAGGAAGAAAGGAAAATGTAACTATAAAGCATTGGTCTAAATAATAAAGATGTTGTGCTCACTGTGTTTACTAATTGGTAGTTAGAGGACTTAAGTAAAGCTAAGCTAAGTATGTTCAGATGCTTCTTATTTCGCTGTGTTGTGCTAGGAAGGTCTCTTTAGTTCAAAGTTGGAGCTCTACATTGAGACTAGTTTAAGAAGTTGTTTCGCTTACTAGGCATTCAACGTTTATCACGCAGTGTGATACGAGCGTTGAGTGTCTAGGCAGTAGGCCTCCACTCGTTGCATGAAGTGACATTTGGGGTCGGATGTGATAATGAGAAATGAGAATGGTTATCAAGTATGCCTATTTATTAAAAATTGAAAAACAAAAACAAAAAACAAGAAAATAAACATTATCTCAATCGGGCCCTAAAAAGTTCGTTAAATCTGATTGTTTTCACAAAAAGTCTTATACTCAATAGTTCTTTTTATATTTAATAAAATCAATATTACTAAAAAAAAATTCAATTAATGTATATATTTTAGTTTAATTTACATATATAGAAAAACGCGAAATATTTACGGTCTATATAACAAAAAAACAAAAAAGCCCATGAAGATATAATTATTTTTTTAATAAATTTAAGATTTACCCTTGTTGGTTTTGAATTACATGAGATAAGTATTGAATTTCTGCACATCTTCTTCATATTATTACTTCTTCTTCTTTACATTCCCACTTCTTGTTCGAGATTTCTCCATTTCTTCTTCCATAATTTCTTCCTTCTTCGCATCTCTCATCTTCTCTTTTTTTTCTTATTTTTTCACTACACGATCGTGTACCAAAATCTAAACAGTCAATTCTCTATCCCAGATCGACAGAGATATATCACTATCTATATCCTAGGTAGATAAGTGATAGATCTAAACGATCGTTTACTAAGATCTAAACGATCATGTACTAATATCTAAACGATCGTGTACTAATATCTAAACGATTTTGGTACAAGATCGTGTACCAAGATCATTTACATTTGTTACAAGAATGTGTCATTTAGATTTGGTACAAGATCATGTACAAAGATTGTTTAGATTTTGTACAAGATCATTTAGATTTTGTACAAGATCGTTTAAATTTGGTACAAGATCATGTACAAATATCGTTTTGCCAAGATCTAAACGATCGTGTACCAATATCTGAACGATCATGTACCAAAGCTTTTCGCACATGTATATGGCTGATTAATCACGAGGTATTTTTGTTACATCACGTTGTGGGCTTACTTTTTCCGTTTTTTAAATTGTTCTATACGATGTAAATATTTTTGCGTTTTGCTATTTTTTAAAGAACCCCTAAATTTTAAATAATTTTTTATAGTTTTCGAAATGATTTTTTTATATCTTCATTCAAATATTTGATAGAAAGAGAACAAATAAGGAAATTACCTCTTTTTATTATATTTATAAGAAAATTATACGTAAATGAATTGTTGTAGAGTTACAACAAATTTATAAAATAAAAAAGAGGCACTTGCAAAAATGACAAAATAAGTTATAATAATTAAGTTCATAACACACACACTTTATTATTTGCGAAAATGGCAAAAAAAAAAGTCTAACCCACACATCAAGAGGTAAAATGTCACAAAAGCCCTCATTACTAATATATGTTTGATACACCTTATACACGTTTGATATACCTGATACTTCTTGATATACCTGATACTTCTTGATACACCTGATACATTTTATTGATACACTTGATGCACCTAATACTCTTTGATACACTTGATACCTTTTGATACACACATGAAACATCTTGATACACATTATAATACTCCTCGTTACACTTGATTCTTCTTGATACACTTGATTCCCTTTAGGCCTTGATAGTTTGATACACTTAAAGACTTCACTTATATGTTTGATACACCGCTAATAAACTTGTCATGCTTCATTGGTACACTCAACAAATTTGATACGTTTGATGTACATAATATGTTTGATACACCCGATGCACTGCAGATACACTTAGCATTCTTCACTTATACACTTTATTGATTAAATACATTTGATATACTTGAAGTCCTACTTATACACTTGATATACTATTGATATACACTTGTAAACTTGATCAATATACTTGATAATGATTCACTTTACTGATATGCTTTAACAATATATTGGTGATATACTTGACAATGATACACTGAGTTACATCATTCATATACTTAATAATACTCTAATGAACTGCATAAATTTTGAAAAAACAAAAATCACGTAGTAAGTATATTAACCAACTAATATATATAATATAAGTATATCACAACACTGATATACAAAATTAAGACAAAGTAAAACCAAAACAAAATCAATGTAAAAAAATAAAACAAAATCATTTGGAATCATATTCAACTCAAAATACATATCGAAGAAAGTAAAAAAAAAAAAATCACAAATGAAGTTAAATTACTCTGATCAACGACCATTATATTTCATATTGCAATTAGTATACTATTGATATTCTAAAATCAAGATTAAGACCGAAAGAACAAATAATTTTTCTTGTATAAGAATAAATAAATAATTAGGGCCTTAAAAAGTTGGAGAATAAATAAATAATGTGTAGGGCATTAAAAAGAAGAAGAGAAATAAGCTATTGAAGGGTAGTTTAGGAATAATAACAAATTTAAGATGGAGAGTATTTTTATAAGTGAAAATTTTACCATATTTGTAAAATTATAAAACAATGTGCTATATTTGCTATATCATATTCTCAAAATGCTACCCTATGCAATTTTCCAATAAAAAAATTAAAAGGATAAAATAGTTAATCACTCTTGTCTCATTTGACCGATCACTAAATTGCTTGAACGAAGCAAGTTTTTCTCCTCCACCTATTCAATATGCGAGGAAGAATATGTGAATTGTTTTTTTTTTTTCAAAAAAGAAGAACTAGTACAAAAGCATATAAAAACTATAGTAATATTAAATCATCGTTAAGAAGAGGAAATATACGTGTTAAACAAAAAGGAAGAAAATAACATATGATCCATAAATAAAAAAGATAGAAACAAATGTAATATCTCTTGAACAATACTTTAGTCTTTTTTACTCAAGATAATGCATGTTGCTAAAAAATGCTTAAACAAGAGAAGAAAAATGTTAAGAACAATGTAGTTAACAAACAAAAAAAATACACAATGGTACAATAATGAAAGTTAATCAAAAATGAAAGAGAAAAATTGGAGAGGGTGAGTTAAAAAAATTAAATGAAAAATTTAAAGTAACAAAAAAGAATAAAATCGATTATATTTTATTTAATTGAGTTATTTATAGAAAAAAATAGAAATCGTTATTATCTTTTATTATCATTCAAAACAAATATACTTACAAATTGTAAAACTATTTGAAAATATATGAGAAATTGTATCAGAGAAAAAGAAAAAGTAAAAAAGAAGTAACGCATAACACCTCTGTTTTACATATTGCAAATATGAAAAATATGACAAATATGACAAGTAATTAGACATATGAAAGGGTTGTGAGAGAGTTATCAGAAGACTATCTGCTTTTTAATTTGCTTCATTTGCAATGTAGAAAATGTACGTGACATGGGCCCTATTATCATAAATGTTTTACTATTTTTGCAAATGCCCCCAAATATATTCTAGGTTAGAGGTTTTATAAAAAATATAGAAAGCGACAAAATATTTATAGGACAATTTTGCAAACGAAAAAAGTCCACAGACCCACAATGGAAAATACAAAAAATGCCCGTTTGTAATCATATTCTATTCAATAAGGTCGTTATTGATACTATAATCTTAAAGCCAATCAACCACATATTAAGGTTGTCACCTCTCGGTGCACTATCGTACTTACTCATCCTTCGGGATGTAAATATATCGGTTAAATATCATTTTCATCTGGACTCATTAAGCATGCAATAATAGTAACCTACCCTTGATTAAGGTACATACTGTTGGGATTTATCTCATAAAACTCGTAGATTGTAAATATAATCCATTGACCGTTATTAATAAAGTGTTATTATTGTAATAATTGTTATTGATTATATTATTAGTTTTTTTTCTTAATAATCCAAATCCAATAAACTAACATCCTAAGCTGTTTAATGAGTCTTGAATAGTATGTAGAGACATCAGGGATCAATGTTCAAGATCAGCTTAAAGGGTCTATAGTATTAGGATAAGGTTGGGTACCTTATCCGATCCTGGTAACACTCTGGATACGGCTCACTTTGTATTTGATACAAACGCAATGATCCAATGCATTCATGTAGTTGACATGCGAATGAGAGTATCCTATGCAATGAGTTTGCATAAGACTGGACCACGAAATAGTAACCACTAGATGTAACTCCGTTAACTAGTTAGGTTTCTATTTCACTAGAATGACCTAGGTAACTTAGTTTTAATCTTGAGTGTATTATGAACGCCTGCTCGCGAGGGATTGTCCTTTGATTTGTATGGGTGAGAATGGCTAGATTGTCGACTCAATAAGCTTATCATTTTGGGTACAAGACCAAGTGGGGAGCTGGAAACATAATTACACAAGATGAAATTCACAACCCGTCCCTACTTTAGGGTAAGTAGATGAGTGTTTCCTTAAATGGTGTCTCCAAGTCTTGAACAAAGGGCCCTACCCTCTCTGTGGCACGAGAAGGATTTCTGTCTATTGGTAGAACCATAAATAGGTTGTTCATTAGAGGAGCACTTGTATTTTAGGATTAGAAATAACCAAAGGGTAAAACGATAAATTGACCCAGCTGGTGTTACGAACACTCGTGAAGGACTAACTTACTGTTGTTGGTCTATATCTGTGGACACATAAATATATCTATAGTGAGAAGAGTTCAGCTGTGAGTCTTTAGTGGAGTGTGCACACAATTAACAATATTGATTGATGTGGTTAATGAGTTTAGCCAATTAATCTCAGATCGTTGTAACTTCTGAGTTGTAGGTCCATTATTAGGTCTCCTTCCTAGATCGTAAAGGGTAATGAGATTTATTTATATTGGTTGTAATTTGAAATGTTCAAATTTACTTTGGGAATTAGTTTAATGTATAGTGATACATTATAATATAAAGTTTATCATACTTTATTAGATAAATTTAAGTTTGGATATGATTCAAAATTAATTTTTTAGAGATAAAATATATTTCTGAGAGATCAAATATTAATTTAATGTGAATTGGATTCATATTAAAATTATTGGTTATTGGTTGTAACACCCCAAATTTTTTAGGTATTTATTCTTAATCAAATTGTCTAATTTATTAGAGATTTTAAGTTTTGGGTGTTATTTTAGCTTTGTGTGGAAGAGAAATAGATTTTATGGCAAAGAAAAGAAGTAAAAATTTAATAAATAAAGTAATAATAATTTTATTATTATTATTAAATTTATATTCTTATTATTTAAATTTTTTTTGCTTCTTATCGATTCCTGTGCATTTCTTCTTCCTCACCATTCTTCTTCTTCCTCATGCCCTAGCCACCACCCACATTCCAACCTCACCGTCGGCCACCTTCATTTTCTCCCTTCTTCTTTTTCCATTCACCCACAGTCACCGCAACTCAAGCACCGCATCTCGAGCTGCCAGCATCACGTGTCGCTCGTGTCTCGCCTCTACTTTTTGTTGAAGCCGAAACCCAGCCGCTGCGTCCTTTGTTCGCGCCTGTCTCCGTCCATCGCCGTCTTGAACTAGCCAATCCGTTTCCGTCTGTCGAAGCCCAGTTGCAGCTCTGCGTTGTTCGGGTCTGAGTTGAGCACACGTCCTGTCTTCGTCTATGAAGCGTCACCACATGACTCCCAGTCTTCCAACCGCGGGTTCGACGTCCACCTCCATTGTCGTTCAGATATGTTTAGCACGCATCGATTCCATCTATCCGTCGTCATCGCTGTCTTGTTGTAAGTTTGTTCGTAATGAGAAATTGTGGGTTTTATAATGTTATTTCTTAACTATCGTAAGCATTAAGGTTGGATTAATTGATTGGGTGTTGTTTGATTTTAAGGTGATTTTTGGAGAGGTTGTGCGTAAATTCTTGAGTTTCATAGCAAGCATCATTGAAAATTTATGCTTCATCCGACTTGGGTAAGTTGTGAATTTCACGTTGGGTTGATTTTAAGTGGACATTATTGTTGGAGAATATGTTGAGTTCTTATCTTGGTGTTTAGGTTTGTTTCGTTGAATTCAGTTTGATCAAGAAGCTTAGGTAACCTCAAGGTAAATGGTTCCTACTACTAGACTCTATATTGAATTTGGAATGTATTGACTATATGGATTCCGCTGAACTGAGATGTATTGATTGTATGGATCTTACTGAACTGAGATGGGTTGATTGATATGTAAATTTATATATGATGACTGTCTGACCGTATGGATTTTACTGAACTGAGACGAGGTTGACTGATATGTAGATGTAAATATGATGATTAATGTCTAGTATGGGTGACTGATATATTAATGTATGGATAGTGTACTGTTGAATTGAGGAGGGTGACACATATGTATGGTTTGATTGTCTGATGTAACATTATGCTACTGACTGATTATGTGTTAGTATAGGTAAATTGACTGTATTTCTGTTGGACTAAAAATATTATATGATGATGGTAGCTTGGACAGTAATATGAATTGACTGCTTAAATGGTTAGAATGGACTGAGAGGAAATTATTACCTTTATCTATAGGGTAGTGTGCCTTCCAGGTG
Organism: Cucumis hystrix; assembly: GCA_025688845.1. Classification (NCBI taxonomy): domain Eukaryota; kingdom Viridiplantae; phylum Streptophyta; class Magnoliopsida; order Cucurbitales; family Cucurbitaceae; genus Cucumis; species Cucumis hystrix. The sequence continues at coordinate 848,989 of CM046892.1, read as the reverse complement.
TCCCACGGGATCACCACTTGTTGTGCATCCATCGGAGCACTAGACTGATAAATTCATCATTTGGAGCACTAGACTGATAAGTGCATCCTTTGGAGAACTTGACTGATAGGTGCATCCTTTGGGAGCACTAGACTGATACGAGCATCCTCCGAGAGCTCTAGATTGATTATGTGCATCCTACGGGATCACGAGACTGTTATGATGTAGGGTACCGCTCAATAGGAAGTTAACAAATTTTTACCCCTAGCTGGACCAATAGTAGGTCTCTTACTGGGTATATTTATACTCATCCTTTCGTGTTTAATTTTTCAAGCAAGGGTAATACGAGAGGTAGACCAATGAGGGACAAGAAGGATGCGTGACTGCCATATGGGGACTTAGTTTTCTTAAAAATTGCTTCCGCTTATGGTTTTAATTTGTTTTATGTGATTGAACTGAGTTTATGGATAGTTATTTTGTAAACAGTACTTTCAGAATTTTATTTGTTTGAAATAGGGCCCGGACAATGTTTTCCTTGATCGTTATGATTTCAAATAAATTTCACCATCTTTTGTGTCAATCTTAGTGTTTTGTTTAAAATAATGACTTCAACTTAGATAAAAAATTGGGTCGTTATATTGGTTATGAGAGAAACTTATATTTGAATATGATTCAAATTTAATTTAAGTTAAATATAAGATATTTAATTTAGCTATTATATAATTGGAGAATTAATTAATGGTTTATGTTTATTTAATTAAATTTGATTTAATTAAATCTATAAGATATTTGAGAGATATTCATTCAAATAAGATTGGAATGAAATATAAATTAAATATAATTTAATTAATTATTAACCAATTGATTAATTGTTAATTAATTAGTAGATTTGATAATAAATCTCATGATTCTCTCCTACTCATTTTTCTATTCCAAGAAGGAAAGAGCGTTATAAATATTTAGAAGAAAACAGTTTTCTTTAAACGAATTGATAAGAAAAAAAGCCAAGGCTTTTGCTCTCTGCAAAAAAGAAAGGAGTTTCTCTCAAATACCTCTAAACTTTTTCCCATTCCAATTGGTTTTCACAAACCAATCTCATCCCAGAGGATAGAAAGGTCTCTGTCCCCAATCTACACACCCATCAAAGACCTTTCTATCCTCTGGGATGAGAATGGTTTGTGGGAACACAATTTGAATGGAAAAAAGTTTAGAGATATTTGAGAGAAACTCTTTTCTTTTTGCAGAGAGCAAAAGCGTTGACTTTTTTTCTTGATTAATTTGTTTTCGTAAGGAAAACTGTTTTCTTCTAAATATTTATTACTCTCTTTCCTTCTTAGAATAGAAAAGAGAGTTGGAGAGAATCGTGAGATTCTATTAATTTAAAAACCATTAAATTAATAGATATTTCAAATCTACTAATTAATTAACCATTAATCAATTAGTTAATAACTAATTTAATCATAATTAATTAATATTTAATTTAAATCTTATTTAAATGAATATCTGTCCAATATCTTATAGATTTGTATTAATATAATTAATTAATCATATTTAATTTATATTTCATTCAAATCTTATTTGAATGAATCTCTCCAATATCTTATAGATTTATATTAATTTAATTAAATCAAATTTAATTAAATAAACATAAACCATTAATTAATTCTCCAATTATATAATAGCTAAATTAAATATCTTATATTTAACTTAGGTTAAATTTGAATTATATTCAAATATAAGTTTCTCTCATAACCAATAATTTTAATATGAATCCAATTCACATTAAATTAATATTTGAACTCATTTAAATATTTTATCTCTCATAAATTAATTTTGAATCATATCCAAAATTAAATTTATATATAATAAAGTTTGACAAACTTTATATTATAATGTATCACTAAACATTATACTAATTTCCAAAGTAAATTTGAACATTTCAAATTACAACCAATATAAATAAATCTCATTACTCTTTACGAGCTAGGAAGAGGACCTAATAGACCTACAAATCAAAAGCTAGAACGATGTGAGATTAATTAGCTAAACTCATTAACCACATTAATCAATATTCGTTAACTATGTGTACATTCCACTAAAGACTCACAATTGAACTCTTCTAACTGTAGATATAGTCTATATGTCCATGGATATAGACCAATAATAGTAAGTTAGTCCTTCACAAGTGTTCTTAACACCAGCTGTGTCAATTTATTGTTTTACCCTTGGGTTACCTCTAATTCTTAAATACTAGTGCTCATTTAATGAACAACTTGTTTATGGTCCTACCAATAAACAGAAACCCCTTTCGTGCCATAGAGAGGGTAGAGCCATTTGTTCAAGTCCTGGAGACACCATTTAAGGGAACACTCATATACTTATCCTAAAGTAGGTAAGGGGTGAATTTCATCTTGTGTAATTATGTTCCCAGCACCCCACTCGGTCTTGTTCCCAAAATGATAAGCTTATTGAGTTGACGATCTGGCCACTCTCACCGATCAAATCAAAAGACAATTTTCGCGAACAGGAGTTCATAACATACCCAGGATTAAGATTAAGTTACCTAAGTCATCCTAGTGAAATAGAAACCTAACTAGTTAACGGAGTTACATCTAGTGGTTACTATTTTTCTGTTTGGTCTTATGCAATCTCATTGCATAGGATACCCTTACTCGCATGTCAACTACAGGAACGCGTTGTATCCAATAGAAAGTAAGTCGTATCCATAGTGTTACCAGGATAAGGTACCCAACCTTATCCCTATACTATAGACCTTTAAGCTAATCTTGAACATTAATCCATGTATGTCTCTGCATACTGTTCAAGACTCATTAAACAGCTTAGGATGTTAGTTTATTGAATTTGGGTTATTAAGACAAAACTAATAATATAATCAATAACAATTATTACAATAGTAACACTTTATAAACAACGGTCAATAGATTATATTTACAATATACGAGTTTTAGGACATAAATCCCAACACTAACATCCTGCGATAAACATGTTAAAACTTTGTCAAAACAGGAATTGAGTTCTTTTTGTGGTAGGCTTTTCGCATATCAGTTAAATTTCCACTTTTTCTTTCCGCAATCTTATATTTTTATGCAATGAGTCTTCATTATTTTACTTAACAAGTTGTAATAACTCGTATTTCTACACGTTATCAACTCTAAAGGTACTTTGGGTTTGAGACCTTTTCTACTAAAAGATCTCTTGGTCATTTTCCTTTAAGACAAGATTCACATGGAGGTAGAGAGTTATCTTCTAACTGAATTAGAAGAAATTTATATTTACGTGATAAATTTTGCTTTTAACTAAACCCCAAAATCCTATTGAGATTTACGTGATAAATTTTGCTTTTAAATTCTATAAAATGTATTAGAAGAAACCTTTTGTCTTTTATACTAAACATTTCAGTATTAAAGATAAATTTTGCTCTAGTTGGTCTTAACTTATATAAGTTGTTTACAAGTAGAACAAAACTGAATATATTATCTAGAAAGATGAAGACTTCATAATTTCAAAATATATTTAATACATTTGTTTTGAAATACGAGAAATAGATATTAAATTTTTCAACTCATTGAGAAGCATACAAAACACCTTTAACTATGATATATCTATTAAAACAACTTCAGATCTCCCACTGCTTCTGTCGAGACAACTTGTTCTATTCCAAACTTTGAGGATGATCTCGTCTTCTGCAAGCTTTACAAGAACTAGTTTCCTAAAATGAGAAGTAAATATGATTCGTGAATCATAAATCTAGTATTCAAGTTGATGTATTATATTATACTAAGCATGTTTCAACAGCTAGTAAATCATATTTACCTTGTGCTTCCTTTTTAGCTTTATTCTCAGCAAGGTACTTTAGGCAATTTCTCAGCAAATGCCCATTGTGGTGCAGTGGTAACATTTACCTTTAGCAACTTTCTTTCCCTTACTGTTCTTGGGAGTCTTCCTCTTTCCCTTCTTCTTCATTTGTGAAGGTTCAACTCTAGTCTTAGAGGATGATCCTCCCACTAACTCTTTTTTTGTGGTAGAGCAACATTTTCTTACACTTCGTTTCCTTTACGCATGGTTTTGGAATCGTTAGAGCTCATTTACAAGAGTGGTCAGAGTGAACTCTATCTTATTTAGAGACGTTCATCTAAAATAGTACAAAACTCTTCGGAAGAGATTGTAAAATAAAGCTCACCTGATTTGCCTCACAAATGGGACCGTCATTTACTTCAGCGATATTGGAGTGCATCATCATGTCAATTTGATTCATATTAAAATAAATGGCTATGAGAAAAATTTATATTTGAATATGATTCAAATTTAATTTAAATTAAATATCAATTTAAGTTAAATATAAGATATTTAATTTAACTATTAATTAATTGGAGAATTAATTAATAGTTTATTTTAGTTTTATTTAATTAAATTTGATTTAATTAAATTATTTTAAAACTATAGGATATTGGAGAGATATTCACTAAATATAGTTTAAATGAAATATTAATTAAATATAATTTAATTAATTATTAATTGATTAATTAATTAGTTGATTTGAAATTTCTATTAAATTAATAGAATCTCATGATTCTCTCCTACTCCCTCAAGGAAAGGGAGTTATAAATATGCAGAAGAAAAACAATTTTTCTTAATCAAGTAAAAAAGTCAATGTTTTTGCTCTCTGCAAAATAGTTTCTCTCTAAAACTTTTCTCATCCCACTTGGTTCCCACAAACCAATCTCATCGTTAAGGATAGAAAGGTCTTGGAAGGATGGTGTCCCCAAATTTAGAGATTTAGTCGATTCAGAGACATCAAAATACGTAAGTTTTTCTTTCTCAATTCTATAATTTATTAAAGCATGCTTAATAAGAAAATTAGTTTCTTAATTATTTTTGTCAATGTACTGGTATTTTGGGATTCCCAAATTAAATTGAGGAATAGTTCTGTAAAATCTTCTGCTGCCAAAGGCTTTCATCCCTTCACAAATAAGATTAGATATAGACATATGTAACACTATCCTCTAAGTTCGAACCCATTCTACCTCTACCAACAAACAAAGTATCAACTTATTGCTGATTATCCTTACTCAGCTTAAAATAGAACACCTCCATCAAAACACATTTAATAATGTCATGATGAGGGCGAGCTTTCAGCATCCTCTTGAACCTACTCCACGTGTCATGCATGTTTTCTCTATCTCTTTGCTTGAAGATCATCAAGTTCTATCTTCTCTTAGAATTTTCGACAAGTGGGAAGAAATTCTTCATAAGTTTTTCAAGGAGCTTTTCCCAAGTAGATACTTTCCTGTCATCTCTTTGCCTCATCCTTCAGTGTAAACTGGAAAAGGGCATATCACAACTCCTCCACGGATATGCCAGGCATATGGAAGGATGCGCAGAGAGAGTAAAAACTGGGTATATAATCGTGTGGGTCTTCATATTGGTAACCACCAAACTATCCAACATTTTAGATCATCTGTAGGACCACGAGCTTGATTTCAAACCACGCATTTTCACAAATCGAGGGTAGGAGATTGTAGGATTAAAGTCATATAAATTAGGTGAAGCATAAGATCGTATAGGCATATCCCTATTGTGGGCCAAGTAAGTTGGATTTGCACCTTGGGCAACTTGGTTGGTAGGAGTACCTTGGTTATTTTGATTATTTGTTCTGTTCGATCTTTGTCTTCTCTACCTTTGTTGTCTATTCCTCCGAAATGTTCGTTCAATTTCAAGGTCAAGTCCAAATTCAGGTTCTTCACCTTCACTCATAAACTTGTGATTCAACTGAAATAGAACTTCTGTACAAGATTAGCGCACATATTAAATTAAACAAGGAAAATCATGAATTCCTCGACAACAACACCAAAAACTTGCTTGTTGTTGTGCATGCAACAGTTACTCATAGATATGTCATGTTAGGCTGTAAGTGAGCAACTTAAGGGGGGACTTGGATAGAAGTATGTGATAAAAGAGGCATTTCCTACCTCTACGTTGTTAATTTCTAATGATATGCATGTAGTACAAGTTTTCCTCTCGGTTGCGCAAGTGTAAGTAAAGCGAGAGGTTTCTTAGGTAAGCCAAGGTCAAACACAAGAAATTGGTGTTCTTGGTTGAATCTAATGCGTAGCTAATCCTATGTTATATACTCTATACAGTGTAATTATGCACAGTATATTCATCCTAACTATATACAATAGGTGCAATTGGCGGTGCAATATGAACATGGCAATGAAGTGTGGTGGAGTGTGAACTCATGTAATAGGCATGACGTGAAAGAATATTTAATTAACTAATCATAATGAATTGAGTATTAATACTTTGAGAAAATACAAAACATCTACTAAATTCAGAATTAAGGCGAGCGTCCTCTCGGCACCTTCGTCATACTTGCTTGCCTCTAGGGTTCGAAATACTTGAAGTTCAGCTATGATTTTTTAACTAATCAGTTTGTATGCCTTACAAGCAATTTATCCTACTTTAATGTCAGCATCCTTTTAGTGTTTTCACCGTAGAAGTTGACATCTGTTCAACTTATACAAAAGATTAATTCAGCAATGAGATTGCATTACTACAATCACTTTTAAATACGGGTTTTTACTTGTCAGATGATTACAGTCAATGCAATTATCCTTTCTCTCGAATAGAACAAGGCATTGACATCCATGTTTAGCTAAACAGAACTTACAAAACACACATCCAGATTCTCTAATATTAATAACACATTACACAACTTAGAAATTAATTAAATATAGTAAAAGTGAATAGTAAGAGAGAAGTTGGAGAATGGTAGAAGAAATGAATTAATATTATAAATAAAACTTTAGGCCTCTCGACCGTAAAGTAAATATCATAACTTAATACATGAAAAACACAAAATGAAATACATAGAAATGAGTCGGCCTCAGAATATGATTTCTCATATTCTTTGGCTCTGATTTTTGCCTGTTGTGGTGAGAGGAACTGGTAAGGGGAAAGTCTCTCTTTTTCTTATTCTAAGCTCTCACCTAAAACTCCAGAACTCAGAAATGATGAAGGAAAAATGAGCTTGCTCCTCGGGGTCCAATTTTTGGACACTTGTTTTGAAGTAGACACTTCCATTTATAGAGGGAGGGGGGTAATTAATTTTTCTGATAAATCTGCAATGGCATCTCGCATACATCCTTTCGTCCTTTTTCTGACATTTACGTCAACCAATGTTATCTGCTAGTGCTTCAAATCGCCTAGCCTTTTGAGGTAGTCTCTTGTTGGTTGCACGCGTCTCCTCACCATAAGTTCTATCACTAAGCTCTACTTTTTGCCTAAAATTCAGCGATAAGACAAGTGAATTGCGAAAAAATAAGGGTAAAATTCTTTAGTAGTCTGTGATACACAAACTAATCAATTCTTCTACATTTCCTCATGTTTTCTTCCAATCTTATGCGATAAGACTTCATTATTTTACATAAAAGCCTATTGTAACTTTATTTCTACAAGTTATCAAATGTTCAATTTTTTTTTGTTATTAATTCATATTTATTTCTACAAGTTTTTTTTTTTTTTTAAATTTTTAAAGCAACATTATCAAACAATTGCAGTAGTTCTTTTGTTACTTTTGATAAAAGAGATGGAATGCATACTTTGTCCTTTCACTTCTCAAAGATATTGGTTCTTTTGAAGTCGATTTCTTCAAACTTGTTATTCTGACAACTCTTAATCGTTCACTTACCCTTGTTCTTCCTTCACTTGTATGTTTTTTCATATCCTTAATATTTGTTTTAATTTATTAGACAGATAATCCTTTTTAAATATTGATTAGCTACAAATTATTCTTCCTATAAATGAAGTCAAAATTTGTTAATATTCATTATCCTAAAATAAATTAATATTTATTTATAATTTGTATTACCTTTCTATAATAATCTAATACCTTCCATTTAGTTAATTTTAAATATCTCAAGTTGAGATGATTAATGAAATCCCTTGGTTTTGTTGTCACCTGTGCATGTCACAATTGGCAAGGATTAGAGCTTTGTTCTTGTTATTTTGCAGAAATCGGTAAAAAAATGTTTCCATTATACTGTAGACAAAAAAGAAGAGAAGGTTTTCAAACCTTGATTTTGCAGAGAAGATTTTGGCCATTGGTGTTTTGATAGAATGTTTGAAGTTTTGGGAGAATGATGAACTGCGGTCAAAGGGGTGTTCAACGGAGAAGTTTTTGGCCACCGGTGAAGTGTGGTCGATGATTTTTTATGGTGAAGGGAGATTGATGGAGAAGATGTTGGTCACTAGTTTTTCAACAGAAGGTTGAAGGGCATGGTTTTCGACTGTGAAAGGAGATCGTCGACGGGCTTTTTTTATGGTGAATGGCAGTCGACGGTGAAGAATTGTTTATGTTAGTTGGGCATATGGACTGAGTGTGGATCAGAGGAGAACTTCTTGGATGAAGGTAGGTTGAACGTTGAAAGTTGATGGGGTCCACGATTGAAGATCAAAAGATTTTGGGAGGGATTTTAGGGCTTTGACTATTTGTTTGAATTTTTTGGGTTTTCTTTTTGGGAAAAATAAAAAAGTTTGATTTGATGTTGTTTTTGGGATGTGAGTTTTAATTATGGTGTACTCCTCTTTTTCGTAATTATTATTGTATTTTAAAAGGTGTAATGCCCCAGGCATTCCCTGTGACCCCTAGCAACATCATCCTTACTTGTTTTGAAGGTTTATTAGAGTGAAAGTCATCCCTACAAACCAACATGAGTCATTTTAGCATGCTTTGTCCTCACTCACATGCATCATAGGAAAATTCCCAGGAGGCCACACAACATAGAATTTGTTCCGAGCTAAGCACGCTTAACTCGTGAAGTTCCTATGATCAAGGTGCACCTTCACTAGAAGAAATTTGGCCTTTAATGTCGGTTTAAAACCAACATTAATGGCCTTTAGTGTTGGTTGGCAACCAACATCTATGCTAGCGTTATTAAAGGCCTTTAATGTCGTTTTTTTTATGTCGGTTTAAAAATACATCAAATGTCTCATTAATGTTCGTTTAAAAACGACATTAATGACCATTAATGTCATTTTTAAACTGACATTTTTGATGGTGTTATTGAAGATCTTTAGTGTCGGTTGGCCTTTGATGTCGTTTCAAAACCGACATTAATGAGGACTTTAATGTCGGTTATAAACCATTAAACAGGCATTTAATGCCGTTTTTAAAATGACATCAAAGCTTTGTTTCTGGGTCTGTTTTTTTAAATTTATTTTTATTAAATTGTTGTATTATTCTCCATATTTTATGGCGCCAAATAGTTAAAAGCCGACGTTATGCCAACAATGTTTTAGAAACTATAATATTACTCTTTTACTTGTATATATACAAAATGAAATCTTAATATTGTGTACATTTACATATACAACTTGCTCCAAACACAAAGAAAGTGAGAAAAGTTAACTATTACATTGATAATCCTTTTAAAAAAAAAAAAAAAAAAATTGAGAGAGATGTAAGCTCCATAAATGACCAACTTCATGAGGGCTTGATTAATTGTACTCGCAATCATTTTCTTCTATTAAAGTCATTCGTTTAGTTCTTGCTCCTTGGGAAAGACATCAAGATAAGTTGACATCCACCATAAACAATCAAATTTAAGCAACAAGAAACATCAATGCACAATGATTCAAATCAAAATGGAAAGATAGGTTTTTAAATCAAAGAAATATGCACAATAATTCACAATATATATGTGATATATGTGTGTGTATGTATATGTATATATATGCATAAGATAAAAACTTTTCAACCATGTAAATTGATTTGAACTCCTAACACAAACTTCCAAATCTATGCATAAATTCGAAGTTAAAAATAATGAATATAAAATTCTAAACAGCCTGATTTGACATTCTACAAATTAAGATAGAAGTTCAAAATACCATACAGTAAAAACTAACAATATTTACCTTCGTTGGGTCCATGCCAAAACCAGACATTTGCATCATTCTCTTCAGACTGTCAAATCCCTTTCGAGAGAGAGATTGCGAATTTAGAAAGAAAGTGTTCACAATACCACTCAAGAATCTGGATACAAGAAGTTCAAAGGCCTACCACACAATTGCAACAACAACATAAAATTCTAGATCCCTTCTTATGACACTAGAGCAATTTTGTATGATACACGTTAATAATCTGAAGTAATAAGTGATTAGTTACACAGATAGGCACACATGATCTACCTTAACTACTTGACCCCTAGAAAAATAAGCTACTTCAGTTCCATCAGTCAAATCGACCTTAGATTATTAAAAAATAGTTACAAAAAGAAAGGGGACTGAGAAAAATTATAGAAAAAACTGAAATAGATGCTTCTGAATACTTTGATAAGCTTCATATTCTTACATTTGGTAAAGAGAGCGTCTCCAGTAGTTGCGACCAGCGTCTTCAAGAACAATTCCAATAAAAAAAATAAACAGAAATGAAAGTTCCATCAAGAAAAAAGTAGCACAAACACTAACACATTAAAAGAAAATAAAAGCCTAAAATTACTTCCAAGTAGATCTAACCAGGAAAGGATGAGATCTCGGAAAAAGTTAATACAAAGAAATCAAGAAACAACCATAGTGCAACATAGAGTAAAAAAACAGAGAACCAAAATATGGTTGACAATAAAACGTCATATACCAATTAAATACGAAGCAAATAAACAAAATGCAAGATAATAATCAACACTGTCCAGCTTAAATATAGAGGGCTGAGATAGGAAAACTTAGAAAGAAATAAAAACAAAAGAGAACCAAAACCAGTACCGAGAAATAATAGTAATAGTAAGCAATCAAATCTTTAAATTTCCTACCTCATCACCAGTGGCAAGCAAAGAGCCCTCGTTAAATGCCAATGATAACTATTGTCCAACCTCTTTATCTACTTTAAACAAGATGAATAAAGTGAGCAGAATATTAATTAAAACTCAAAACTTCTCAAGTTACACAGTGGTATAATAGATGGCTCAATCAAATTAACCACATGATATGACTCTACATTGTAGTTAAATACTATTTTCTTTTAAAAAGATGATAAAATAATAAAAAAGAAAGTACTATCAATGATAGATTGAAAAGAGACCAAGGAACGTGTATAACAAACAGTTTTGTGGGAGGGGGTTTAACACCCCTCTGTCCTTGGGGCTGTTTTTCTACTTTTTTTTCTTTTTTTTCACTTTTCATAAAGATAAATAAAATTTATTGTATGTATAATCAGATGTGCCTACATAAAACAGTTACTAGCATATTGAGACTTGAAGGGTTACAGAGCAAGGGAGAGCTTCATGAATTTGGAATGGTGCATGTTATGAGCTTCAATTAACACATAAGTTTTATGGCTCAAGTGTTTTAGAAGAGGAAGGTAGTAAAGAAATTACATCGATAATTGCAAAGTTCTGTCCTATACATTCCTTCATACAAAAAGTAATTACAAGATTACAATAAAGTAATTCCTTCATAAATCCATCATTGAAATGAAAAGCAAAGCATTAAAATTCTGAAAAATACAAATGCATCACAAAAAGCTCTTTGGGTAATGAAGCTATCTCTTCTACAAAAAGTGGAAGAACAAACCAAAAAAAAAAAAATCATTAAATAAAAAACTTAAGTTTATGTGAGTTACCTGAAAGTTTCAGTCTACTGATATTTTAAACCAAACCATATCATACTATAAAGGTGACCAAACAAGAATCATTAATGACAGTACAAGACAAATGACTAATTACCTAATAAAAACAACATATGATAACAATAAAAAAAGACTACTGTTGTCCCATAAAACCCAAAAGGACCACATGAACCAACCCCATATTTCTCCAATGCATTGGTACATAATTCCTGGTGAAAAAGATTGATGTAACTGATTCTAAAATGAAAAAGAATATGTGCACACTCTAATTACTAATTGTGAGGAAATATATCAAACACCTTGTCGGCACTACAACATTTCTCTGTTTTCCTTTCGTAGTTGTATATTCCTTGTCGAATAAAGCTTGGATTGTTTCAAAATTGATCCAAACTTAAATTTCTAAGATGCTTAAAAGCATGAAAAGGGTTTAAAAAAATTATGTGTATGATAGATAGATATCAGAATGGAGTTGCAAGTTTCTTACCTCTTAAAATAGGAAGAATGAGGTTGATTTCATTTTGTTCTTCCACCATCGCGAAGCGAAGAATATGATGATGCCCAAATCAAGGTAAGTAGTAGAATCAAATGAAATTCAAAGTACACAAACAAACATTAAATTAAGTTCACCAGTTTTGAACTAGACCAAGTGAAAGACAAAGAATGTGGCAATGTAAAACAATTAGATGCATTAAATAATTTGGCGCACTAGTTTTGAACTTCCAACTATTGTTAAAATAAATTCGAACAGCTGAAAATCCAAGAAACGTGAAAAAAACAAATGTTTTAGTTATGAGCTAAATAAACTTTCATAAGGAGAGACCATTAAGTCACAGTGTTGCATACGCAAACACATATTTTATTAGTGTGATACATAATAAACCGATATTTTTATCTAGCAACTGAATTTCTTATCTTCTTCACTCACTTTCTCTCACTCTCCTTCTTCTCTTCCTTATTCTCTGTTCTTTTTTTCCAGCCATATCACCACCGGCCAAAACCAAAACATGGAATGGCGGCCTTGATAAGCATTACCCACCCTCACTTGCTATACATGATGAAGTTATTTCTGACCCCATTGGTTTAGGGCCACTTTGCACCGTTTCCATTTTTTTATGAACAAAAAGTTCATGTGAGTATTTTTGTTCCTTTCTATAGCTTCATAATATGATATTAATGGCAGCTACATAATCCAAAGACATCATACTTAAATAGATGACAAAAATCTCACTAATCAAACTATCAAAAATGTTATTTCGAAAATTGTCTCTAAAAAAAAGTCAGAAGTGAATACATGAGTAGAAAAAAAGGACCTACACCCTATACGAAATAGAATTGAAATACAGAGATTAAAAACAGAGAGAAATGTACCCACAAATGAAATGTCAACAAAAATGGAGAAATGAAATGCAATAACTTGAAATATTGTTTCTTTATTTTATATTTGAAAAAAAAGATCAGATAAGAAAATAATCTGAAATTGTGACCAGTCCAGATTCCAAAGAGCTTGTGCTATTAATTGTAACGGCCTTAGAAAAAAAAAATATTATTAATTATTAAATATTTTTATTATTATTATTATTATTATTATTATTATTATTTTATTAAATAAAATAAATGAAAAAGGGGGGAAATTAAAATTTCCTTCCCCCCCCCCTTCCCCCCACCCCCGCCCCCCCCCCCTCCATTTTTCTTCTTCTTCTTCTTCTTCTCCTTCCCCTTGCCCTAGTCGCCGCCGCCAACCACCACGGAAGTTCTTCCCTTGGCCGCGCCGTCCAGAGCTGCAGAAGATGAACTCCGCAGCCGTTCGTCCGCACCGATCGCCGTTCGCGAAGAACCCCCCCCCCTCGTCGCGCCGTTCCTCTACCGTCGTCGGGTTCAGTCGAGGCTTTCCGCCCAGTAGGCCTTCGTTCGGTTTTGTCTGCGCCGGTCACCGCGTCAGCCTGCCTCTCCATTTCCGCCACCGTCGCTTCGTCTCCTAGCCAAAACCGAGCCCAAGCCGCAGCATCTCCAACCGCCGCGCGTCCCCTCCTCAGATATGTCTCCTGGCGTCTCCATTCGCCGCCGCCGTGGAATCGGACAGTGTCTGCCGCGCGCCGTGAGACCACCCAAAGCCGCCACTTCGTCCGACCAACGTTCTCCTTTAGATCTGCGGGTTTGCTGTCAACGCGCAGCCGTCGCGCCACCCCCTGCCGTGGACTTTTTGGTGATAGATTTGGGTAAGGTTAAAGTGTGGGTTCCGTTGTTTTAGTGCCTATCGTTAAATGTTAACCGTTGAGCTTAATATGCTAAAACTTTTGAACGAACACATTGAATCAAGGAATGAATCCTTGATGTTTCCAGATGATTGAAGTGGAGTTCGATTTTCCATCGACTTGGGTAAGTTGCCAAATTCACACTTGGGGTGAAGTGGGTGAACGAAATTATGTACAAAGATATTGATCTTATGTTTGCTTATGTTTTAGGATTTGATTTATTGGACTTAGTTCGATTGAAGAAATAGCATAAGAGTGAGGTAAGGGACTTTCTACTGGACTCAATAACAAGAATTAAGATGTATTGACTATATGGACTGAATGTTATATCTGGACTGAGTAGGGATGACGTTTATGATGTTTGTTTGGGTGTGGACTGAAAGTTTAACGTATATTGTGCTTGACTGAATGAAACTTATATATGTATGTATGGATTGACGTGGACTTGTTCTCTACCGTATGTTGTGACTGCTGGGTTATTTATGTTGATGACTGATGTAGTGATATGTTTGACTGTCCTTGGGTGAAATTTGGATAATATGGTCGTTCGAGGTTAAATGGGTAGCTTATGTGATAAGGAAATTTAACTGTATTGAGCATGACTGTTAAGATGTTTAGAAGGGACTGAGGGGATAAATTATTAGTTTCCTAGTGGATAGTTACCCTGCGGGTATCATTCGGGATCATCCCCTATATGTGCATCCTTCGGGAGCACTAGACTGATATGTGCATCCTTCGGGAGCACTAGACTGATAT
>CM046892.1:813948-834348 GCA_025688845.1 Cucumis hystrix | reverse complement strand
GAGCACTAGACTGATATGTGCATCCTTCGGGAGCACTAGACTGATATGTGCATCCTACGGGATCACAAGACTGTGACTGTGCAGAGTACATCATAGGATGCTAATAATTTATTTTTCCCCGAACGGGACCAGTAGTGGGTCTCTTACTGAGTATATTAATACTCACCCTTTTTATGTTTAACTTTTCAGGCAAAGGTAACACGAGGGGCAGACCGACGAGGGACAAGAAAGACTCGTGAATTTCCATAGGGGACTGTCTTTAAACTGCTTCCGCTGACGGTTTGAAAATATTTTGATTTAACTAAGTCTACAAATAGTTAATTTTTTTTGTAAACAGCATTTGAAATTTTGTATTTTTGAAATAGAGCCCGATTAAAATTTCTCTTCGTTTTCTTACGGTTTCAACTGAATTTTGCTGTGTCTTTTGTCAATAAACGGTTTTGCGTCAAATTGACAACTTAGACGGTCAGTCCGAAAAGTCTGGGTCGTCACATTAATAACATAACAATGAAGAAATCCATTACCTAAAAGTAAATTGGGAAAGTATATAAAAAAGATTATGTACTGATAAATATGAAAGAGTTGTAATATTGAAAGAAAGACTTGAAGTGAAGTTCATTGTTATTGGAGTGAAGAGATGTTGAGGGAACCTATATGAAGCACTATGGGCAGTATATGTGTAACGCCCTAAAAAAAAAAAAAAAAAAAAAAATAATAATAAAAATAATAAGATTTTATTATTAATTATTAAATATTATTATTTTATTATTATATTATTATTATTATTATTATTATTATTATTAATAATAATAATAAAACAAAAAAAAAAATTCTCCCTCTCTCTCCCTCACGCACGCGTCCCCCCCCCCTCATCTTTTTCTTTCTTCTTCTCCTTCTCCCAGCCCTAGCCGCCGGCCACCCCTCCCTCTCTTCTTTTCCGTTCAACCTCACGCCGTCCAGCCGCGTCGCACTAGCCACGCCCCCCGTAGTCGTTGATAGCCGTCGCAGCTCGGCCTGCGCCGGATTCCAGCCGAAACCAGCCGAGACCGCCCCCCTTTCTTCCCTTTTCCTTTCTTCTTTCCGTTCCAACGAAGCCGGCCGCCGCCGACGTGGACTTGTTGTCTAGCGTATGTTGTGACTGCTGGGCTATTTATGTTGCTGACTGATGTAGTGATATGTTTTGACTGTCCTTGGGTGAAATTAGGATAATATGGTTGTTTGAGGTTAAAAGGGGAGCTTATGTGATAAGGAAATTTGACTGTATTGAGGATGATTTTAAAGAGGTTTAGAATGGACTGAGGGGATAAATTATTAGTTTCCTAGTGGATAGTTACCCTGCGGGTGTCCTTCGGGATCATCCCCATTATGTGTATCCTTCGGGAGCACTAGACTGATATGTGGATCCTTCAGGAGCACTAGACTGATATGTGCATCCTTCGGGAGCACTAGACTGATATGTGCATCCTTCGGGAGCACTAGACTGATATGTGCATCCTACGGGATCACAAGACTGTGATTGTGCAGGGTACACCATAGGATCTAATAATTTATTTTCCCCTAACGGGACCAGTAGTGGGTCTCTTACTGAGTATATTAATACTCACCCTTTTTATGTTTAACTTTTCAGGCAAAGGTAACACGAGGGGCAGACCGACGAGGGACAAGAAGCACTCGTGAATTGCCATATGGGACTGTCTTTAAACTGCTTCCGCTGACGGTTTGAAAATATTTTGATTTAACTAAGTTTACAAATAGTTAAATTTTTTGTAAACAGCATTTGAAATTTTGTATTTTTGAAATAGGGTCCGATTAAAATTTCCCTTCGTTTTCTTACGGTTTCAACTGAATATTTCTATGTCTTTTGTCAACAAACGGTTTTGTGTCAAATTGACGACTTAGACGGTCAGTCCGAAAAGTTTGGGTCGTCACAATATGAAAGAAATGGAAAACCAAATTGTAGGAATAGCAAACACAAAGAGGTCCATTTTTCAAAGGAACAACTAAGACTATTATACCTCACCCAACCTAGCATTGATTTTCATTGATACAAAGTCATCAGCTCTTATCATACCTACATTTACAATTTCAGTAGCAGCACCTGCCTCGTGAGCCGCTTTGGGATATTCAATACCACAAGTTAGAATTATAAAAGATTTGAGCTATAAAATATAAAAGGTTTGCAAGGGTAAGTATATACCAGATCCAACCATATATTCTAGATTTGAGCTTACACAAGTGATTTAAAAAAAAAACAAAAAATTATATACCGGATGCGAGCTTGCACGTGGTGATGGTCGACTGGGCATGCAATGGTGACGACGACTGGGCACAAGGTGGAGATGAAGGTTTTGGCCGACGGTGGTGGTGAGAACTGAGCACGAACAGGTTGTGCGAGGTGGTGGTAAGAGTTGGGGACAAAGGTGGATGAAAGTTGCAGACGGTGGTGGACGAGGGTTGGCCACGGCGGGAACGATGGGCAAGCTGGGTTCGACGAACACTGTGCTGGTGGCGGCATCGACTGTTTGGAGAAGAGAGGGAATAGTTAGCGTGAAATTTTGAGAAGGAAGAGTATTGTGAAATTTTGAGAGGGAAGGGGATGAATGAAATCGTGAAGGAAGGAGATGAAGAAAGAGTAAAGTAAGAGAGGTTATTTTGTTTTTTATAAAATTAAAAATAAATTTAAAAAATAATAAAATAATACAAAATATCAATAAACTAAAGAATAAAGGAGGCAATAATGTCGTTTTTGAAAATGAGGATGATTAATGTCGGTTTTAAACCGACATTAAACTTCTCACATTATTGTCGGTTTAAAACCGACATTAATCATTCGCATTTTCAAAAACGACATTATTGCCCATTTCTCATTTTTTCTATCTGACATTAAAGGCCAGAATTCTTGTAGTGCTTGTTCGTATAGGTAGTAACTTTTAATTCTTTTAAGTCTTTATCTTAACCTTACTTGCATGTTCTTAGGATCCCTCTCATTCAAATGTGATATCAGTTCATTAATGTTTGGTTCGTCTCCGAACATCATCTTATTGGGAGGAGATCACCTAACATAGAATTGTTTCGAGCTAAGCACGCTCAACTTTGAAGTTCCTATGATCGAGCCACCGAAAAGGTAGGTAAATCTTATTGGTATACACTTGGTTCGATCTTACTGGGAGAGGTTTCGCTTTGATTCCATCTATAACGCCTGTAACGACCCAACTTTTCAAATCTAAGTCGAAGTCATTATTTTAGCACAAAACAATTTGTTTGCACAAGACATAGTAAACTTTAGTTAAAACAATAAGAATTCGAAGAAAACTTTATTCGGGCTCTGTTTCAAAATATAAAATTCTAAAGTATTGTTTACAAAAAAAAAAAATAACTATTTGTAAACTCAGTTCAATAAAAAAATATTTTAAAACCATCAGCGGAAGCAGTTTAAAAGACAGTCCTCTATGGCAATCACTGCTCCTTCTTGTCCCTTGTCGGTCTGCCCCTCGAGTTACCTTTGCCTGAAAAGTTAAACATAAAAGGGTGAGTATTAACATACCCAGTAAGAGACCCACTACTGGTCCCGTTAGGGAAAAAATAAACTTTTAACTTCCTATGGAGTACCCTGCACAGTCACAGTCTTGTGATCCCGTAGGATACACATAATCAGTTTAACGCCCCAAAGGACGCATAAATCAATCTAGTGTTCTGCAGAAACATGTATCAGTCTAGTGTTCCCAAAGGATGCACATATCAGTCTTGTGATCCCGAAGGATACACATAAAGGGTGGTGATCCCGTAGGACACCTGCAAGGTAACTACCCATTAGGAAACTAATAATTTTCCCCTCAGTCCATTCTAAACATCTTAACCGTTATTCACAGCTCAGTTAATATTCTCATCACATAAGCTCTTCATTTAACCCCAAACAGCCATCTTACTCTAATTTAGCCCAAGGTCAGTCAAAAACACATCAATACATCAGTCAACAAACTAAAATGATCATAACATCCACCTCAGTCTACAAAGGCACAACCATGATGTCTCCTCCGTTCACAAGAACACTACCATAGTTGTATATCATACATTCGGTCTACACAACAATCTACCAGTTCAAGCCACACTTTATATAAACAACATCTACGAGATTCAGTCATTCCCACATCCTTATGTTTGTACATATACATAACCAGACAGTCACAACATGCAATCAACCACAAGTCCACATCTAAACATATACATCATAACCGTCATCCCTACTTAGTTAAGATATAACAATACGGTCTATACAGTCAATACATCTAAATTTTGTTATTGAGTCCAGTAGAAAGTCCCTTACCTCGCTTTTATGCAAGTTCTTCAATCGAACTAAGTCCAATAAATCAAATCCTAATACATAAGCAAACATAAAATCAATATCTTTCTACATAGTTTCAACCATTCAAATTACCCCATATGTAAATTCCACAACTTACCCAAGAAGTGGAGAATCAATTCCACTTCAACCTTTTGGAGAAATCAAGGGTGCGCTCACTGAATCAAAATGTACCTTCAAGAATTAAGCATTTCGCCAACAATTAAATCCAATGGTAGCATTCAACAAAAGCCAAGAAACCAACAAAACCCATAACTTGTTCTTACCCAAATATAAGCCCAATGGTTCACGACAATCAAGAAACGAATCAAACGGCGAACAACACCGAATGCGACTCAATCGGGAAAGAAATCGGCTTCAAATTGTAACTCTGTCTAACAACGAGCAGAAGAACGCTGGTTTGACATGGGATGCGCGATTTAGGAAGAGATTGGCTCGGATCCGGGTTCGACTTCGCGAAATGTGCTCGTCGACGGCTTCGCAGACGATACCAGGCGGTGGCGGACAGAGACGCAAGGACGGAGGAGCGGCGGCTGCGGATGGAGAGGCGGTGTGGCTCGGCTGGGTTTCGTCGGACGGAAAAGAGGAGGGGGAAGGGGGCTGCGGCGGCTAGGGAAAGGAAGAAGAGGAAGAGAAGAAAAGAGGAAGAAGAAAATGGAGGGGGGGGACGCGAGAGAGAGAGAGAAGGAGAGAGAAAAATTAATATTTTTTTAAAAAACAATATAATAATAATAATTATTATTATATTAATAATTATTATTATTTCTTATATATTTTAAATTCCTTATTCCATAATCCTTCCCAACAAATCCTAATTACAACAAAAAAACATCCACAAGCCTAAAATCTTAAAGTAACGATAACTTGATAAAAAATAATGTAAATATTACCTTAAAATTTCGGGGTGTTACAACGCCCCAGGCCAAGATGAAAAATTTCCAAGTCACCCAACATAGAGTTGTTCCGATTTAAGCATGCTTAACTTTGAAGTTTATATGATCAAGCCACCAAAAAGGAAGGTGCACCTTGTTGGTATAGGTAGTAACTTTTAATTCTTTTAAGTTTTTCTTAACCTTAATTTAATGTTCTTAGGATTTTTCTCATTCATATGTATTATCGATTCATTTATGTCCCTCTCCTAAACTTAGGACGTTACAGAAGGTGTCATTTATACTAAGAGTAGAGGCATTTAAGTCCTATTTGTAACAATTTATTATTCCATTTTTTCGTTTTTGCAATTTTTATAATTAAAATAAAAATAAAATTTTGATATTTATACAAAGTAAACCTCAATTTTTGCTATTTGTCTAGTTGCCCATACATTTCAAGTCATAGGCTTGAATTGCTTAATCTTTGGGCCTTGCTGACTACATTTTACAATTTTATATAAATAGAACTATTATCCAAATAACTTGAGTAATTATAACCAGAACAATTTTAGAGATAAAAATCGAGTCTATTAACAATATTTTTAAATATTACAAATATGGAAAAATCTATTAGTGATAAATCAATATTTGCAATATGATCTATCAGTTGTAGACTTCTATCATTGGTAGACTTTGATAGGTTTTGCCATATTTGAATTTCTTAAAATTTTTGTTATACATATTATTAATTTAAATCTATTTGCAATATATACAACTGTTTCAATAATCAATATATTGCGTCTTTAGGCTTAATATTCATGGTTGGATGTGAATGCTTGAGCTATTATTTGTTTGTCTCCCAATCTCAAATTAACTAATTGATGCATTTTTTTTTTCTTTTTTTGAGGAAAACTTAATGGTGCAGATTAATTCTTTATTCATTTCCAATTTAATAAATTGGAGTATCACAGTATTATGACGTGACAAAATTAGTGGATGGATATAACATAATAGTAAACATAATATAAATGGTAGTTTTATTGTCCAACCATAATATATGAGTATATGGTTACATTTTAAAATATTTCAAAGGATTATTAAATATTTTCTCATACATGAAGATAACATACATATGCTTACTACAAGCAATATTATTTGTAAACATAGAGTATAGTGCTTAATAATTAATACATAGCATAGTATAAAAATCCATATTGAGTTGAGTTCGTATTAATTGGCTTCCATGAGGTGAGCATCAAGATCTATGCAAACTTCTTCACATAACTTAAGCATGGAATGTGAATCAGGAACCTTTCCATGCAATTTCTCATATTCTAAAGTACAATGAGCTATACTTCCTTCTCCTTTTGGAGTAAATTGCATTATAAACCTGAAGTTTTTATAATTCTTTACAAGGTCTGCTTCTAGCACTTTGTAAACGACCATGTTCTTCTCCTCATCAACTGCTTCGATTACATGCTTTCCCACCTTTGCTTCTCCATCTATAGTCAACAATATTATTTTTGGATTTCAAATCAGATAAGGCTTTTAATTTTCTGTTTGAGATCTTAAACAGAGAATCAATTAACATATACCAAAAAAATATTATCAACGTGGTCCTTGAAAGTATATATAACCTCACCTTTTTTCTTTTTAACGTTAAGTTATAAATTTAATCTCATAGTTTTAAAAAACAAAAGTTGAATTTAGTTATTATAGATGCAAAAGTTATAATCTAGTCTTTAGAGTTTGACAAAGTTTTCACAAATAGTTTCCATTATTTGATAAAATCGTCACAACTTACAGTTCATTGTGATTTTTTTCTTTTTTGTTTTTTTTTTTAACTATTCTTTAAATATAAGATTTTATCTCAAAACCAACGGTTTTGAAGAATTGTGAAATGAGTAGGGTAGCTGATTAATAATATTGTGAAATGTTTTATTAATCCAAGAATATTTGAAATAATTAAGTATTTGTTAATTTGAACATCTCTTAAAATGATATTGATATGAATTGGACAGGTGATGTGTAGAGCAATGAGAATTAAAAAAAGTAAAGTAGTTGAGAGAAAAATACGAACCATGAAAGTAATCCCAATAGACAATAGAACCAACTTTTCCCCATTCACCTTGGTGCAAACGACAGCCTTGTATTTTGTCTCCAGAAGCATTGGAAATATGGTGTGGTCTTTTTACAATCATTTCATGAAGTTTTGAAGCTGCAGATTTCATTTCAATGTGAGCCTCAACTTTCCCAGTAATAGACATTTTTCTTTCCTTTTTTTTTTTCAATGTATATAATCTTCTCTACAGACTTTATTATAACTGATCAAGAAAAGTTCATTGATATTGTTCTACTAAAAGCATATGGAGTTTTTACATTTATTTATACATGCAGTGATCTGTACCCTTCCCATCAAGATGTTAATATCATTTTTCTACATTATTAATAATAATTCTATGAGCTTTTAATTCAAGACATTCTTTATTTCATTGATGAGCGAATATGGTGTATCAAATTAAATGTGGAAGTTGATTTTGCTTCCTTCCATAATAGAATTATTGGGGATTATTATTTGCCACATATATTATAAATGTGCTAAATACATGCTTTTATTTTTTTTAGGTTAGATTATAAAAATTGTCCTTCAATTTGTGGTTTGAGTCCTAAATACTCTTAAACTTTCAAAAGTTTCAAAAATTTTGTTAAACAACTTTCAAAAAATGCTAAAAGAATATCCTTATCCGTTATATTTGGATGGAAACTATTAGTGATTTAAAAAATACCCCGAACTATTGAAAAATTTCATAAATATCTTCGAGCTTAATTTTTTTAAAAAAAATACTCACATTTATCCAATTTTTACACTAAATTTCTTAGCATCCAAAATAAAAACCAAAATTTTAAGTTAAAACCATAGGTTTAAATTTCCATTCATATGTCGATATGACATTTTCACATTTTCATGAGTTTGATAACGATAGAAGGGTGAATTGATATTTTTATTAGACGGTAGCAAAATACACGGAACACAAAAAAATAAATATAAAAATAACACTAATATAAATATAATATAATACAATACAATATAATATAATAAACATGTTTAATAATTTGAAAATAATAATAAAATATTTATTTACTAATATTTTTTTATAATTTTTTCTTTTTATAATTTTTGAGAAATATTCATCGAAATAGAAATTTCTGTAAAATTAACCCTTCGAGATATCTATCAATGTCGGTATTTTAAACTTTGGTCAAAACAAAAATTCTCCTTAAGACATGCTAAAACAATAACTAGTCAAATAAAAATAAATCTCAAACTGATAAATCTATTAGACTATCACTATGTGTTAATAGTCAAATACATTTTTTTATTTGACAATTAACTATAAGGTAATTACAACAATAACTATTGTGTTCATGATCTATCGTTGTGTGTGTTAATAGTCAAATAAATTTAAAACTATGATTTTAACTTAAATTTTTTATTTATTTTCGTTGGTGAGAAAATTGGTGTAAAATTTAGATTAATAAGTGTATTTATTAACTTTTTTTTAGATCAATGAGTGTATTTATGAAACTTTTCAATAGTTTAAGGCTATTTTTGAAACAAAACTATAACGATTTCCATCCAAAACTAATGGTAAGGATAAATTTTTAATCATTTTTTTTAGAGTTTAAGGACATCTTTTAAACTTTTGAAGGTTTATGGGTATTTTTTACACAAACTACAAAGTTAGAGAGCATTTTTTATAATTTAGTCTTTCTTTTACCCATAAAGAAAATTAAATGTTTAACTTAAGGTATATATATACATAAGTATTTTGATAAAGTATACTCTCAAGTTATATATACTATGATATATATGAATATAAGTTTTTATCTATACCTTTTTATAGTGATCTATGTATCAATTAGCTTTGTTTTCAAAGAATAAAATAGGTGAAAATGTTGTAGGAAGGCGTTCAATTCTTATTGATCAGAAATGGACAATAAATAGCCATCAAATGAAGTACAAGTGGTTAAACCAAAATTGTAACAAACTAGTAAGAAACTAATACACTTTGGTACACCTTAAAACTCCCACTCATGATGGGACAATAAGATTAAGAACACCCATCTTGGATAACAGATCGAGCTTGAAAGGAGGAAGTGCTTTAGTAAAAATGTCACCGAACCGCTGTTGAGTGTGAAAAGGCCGAAAACAACTTTACAGTACTCTTGACAATTTGATCTCGAACAAAATGACAGTCTAAGCATGATATGCTTGGTACACTCGTGAAAAGTCAAATTCGAGACAATATGGGATGTTTGTTGCAAATCCTTCAAAAGTTGAGTTAACCAAGACAAGAAATATTGGACATTGTTTCTCTATCGCCATCTTTCTAAACAACAAAGTATATATCGAGAATTGTCAAAAATATATAGCAATTCGTAACAAAATCAAGTGTATTAGATTTTTGTCATTTAGTGATTTAGTGATTTTTTTAATAAAGTGTAAACAGTTTTCTCTTTTTATTATTCTTAAAAAAAAAGTTCATTTTCAAATATAGTATAATAAATCAAAATATTTATTAGATATAGCAAAATTTCAGACTCTATCAATAATAAATATTAATATACTTCAATTGGTGTCTATCAGCTCATCGATAGATATACATTGATAGATGTTTATTGATAGGGGATTCAAAGAAATTAAAAGATTTTAAAAAATGGGAAGAAATTAAACTTGATTATTGAGTCTAATAACAGATTTCAAACGTGGTGTGAGAGATCTGATATCTGTTATAGTAAGCCCTAAAACTCAATTGAAACAATTAGCTGATCATCTAAAAGTTACCTTAGCCACTTAAAATTTTACCTTTGATGTAAATATTTTTGGAGGTTGAAACATTTTAAAATTTTGTAGTTTGAACATGTAGCTTAAACAATTAGCTGATCATCTAATAATGCATGGTCTTTCCAAATTAAAAATGTAGATTGAACAGACAGATAAAACTATATTCTAATCTTAGTTTTTATATTAATTCTACCTCCTCAAATAATAAATTTATCTTCAATATGTCTTCGGTTTAGGTGTAAAATTATTCATAATAACTGTTTTAGAAATAAATTATGCTGTTCTTTATTGTGTTGAAGAATAATTTGACATCCAGTAGCTTCAATAATATATTGTTCTTTATTACCATTATTAATGTCAATTCGTTTATTTTCTTTTAATAATAGATTATGCTATATGGGTAAAAGGATCCGTTTGGTCCATGAAATTTGAGTTATGTTGCATTTAGTTTCTTGAGTTTCCAAACTCAACAACACATTTACCCAATGTTTTGCTTCATCCATTTAATTACAGAAGTTGATATGACATTTGTTTTTTTATGTTTTAATTTAAAATCATTTTTATAATCTTATGAAATAAAAATAATTTAGGATCTAAAATCTTCATTATTGTTGTTATTATTATTATTTTGCAAATAAGAGAAAAACATATACTTCGACAGATTGAACCTACAAACTACTAAGAAGAAATGTTATATCACCACTAAAGTTACAGATGATATTGGGTTTATTATGAATTTGTGACCGACTACTAATTTGAATCCCTACCTCTTATTGGACAAAATTAAAATATTATAAATTCATTTTAAAGAACCAAATATGAGATATGGCTACCTTTAATTACAACTAAATTTTATAACTTTTTATGGAAGTGACACTATGAAATCTCACCGCTAGGTATACATGCGTTGATACTCAATCTTAATCTATTTTTTCTCTTTTCTTTGCATTTTGACATTTTATACGACTTGCCTTTCTTTGCACTCAGATTGTTGTTCTCCTTATTTACTCTCATTATTCAATTAAATTTTTATTTTGGTTAATTTTCATAAATATAACAAAACACCAAAATATTTACGGTCCATTTAACAAAATAAAAAAGCCCATAAAGTCGATCAGTTTTTTTAAATATGTTAGGTTTGCCCTTCCTTTCCATATTCTTTCCTCTCTTCTTTTTCAATTTTTTTGTTTCTTTCCATCGTCTTTCTTCAATGGCATAGGGAGCTAGGCGAGATAAGCATGGGCTAAGCTGCCAAACGAGCTAATTAAATTACCTCTAAATGGAAGTTTGGTAAGTGGGAAGTGTGGCTGAGAACAAGGAAAGTTAAGAGTAATTGGGTGATAGGTGGACAAGAAAAGCAAGATAACCTCTAAAAGATTCACTCTAGGTGCCCAAAGATTGTTGGAGAACCTCTAAGGTTAGGCTAGAAGACAAGGTTGGGAGGCCACATATTGAGAAATAACCTCAAAGAGAAATCATGGGCTTTTAATGATGCTATGCGAGCAAGTGTTGCTAGGCAAGATGATGGGCTAAGAGGTTAGTAGGTGAGATGGCTAAGTGAGCTTTGTATGTGACGAATGCTTGAGGCCATGAAGGTTAGTAAGACATTTAAGTAAGTAAGGTGGCCGACTGAGGCTAGTCAGCTTAGTAGAATTCCAAGTGTCTTCAACATATTTTAGGCATTTTTTGAAAGCAGAAGGTGAATTAAGGAAATATGATGTGGATTAAGGAAATTAGAGGTGTCAATCAAGTCTCATGCAAGGATCACTATAAATAGGAAACTTCAGACAAGGGTTTCTCACAATCCACTCATGCTATTTACCTCCAAAAGTTTAGAAGTTGAGTCTATATAGTTTCTAGACTAGGGTTGTCAATCAAATTGGAGGTGAGAAGGATTGCGTTCAAGCAAAGGAAAGGTAAGGTCATTTTTCGAGAGAAACTGAGAAGTGTGCACTTCTTGGAGTCCTTAGAATGAATCTTTTCAAGTTTTAAGTTGAACGCGTTTGAGGTAGAAAGGTAAGACAATTCTAAGCAAGTTTGTAAAAGAAAGTTTTCCATTTTGAGGTTTGGTTCAAAAGTTATAGGTGTTGAAAGTTGATTGTTGAATTCTTGAAATTTCACAATTTACCGTCAAGGGTTGAGTGGCCAAGCATCACCGCGTGGAAGGATTGGCCATACGCGTGCAAGAAAGGATGGAGGTTACTTGATTTTTTGAAGGGCACGCGCCACGACCATGGCACAGCCGAACGACAAGGACACGCTCAGGTTGAGCGTAGAGGTTAGCACCCGTAGGACAGCGCACACAAGGCATGAAGCCATGATGCTTGCAAGACACGTGGCCAGGACGCGCACGACATCCCATTATGAGGTTAGCACACGACAAGGCTCACCCAGGCCATGCGCGACTACCAAGCCTCTGTCGGAATGCCACTACGTGCCAGCATGCCTAAATGGGCTGTTTTGGGCTATTTTCGGGCTGTTTTGCTATTTTGGCAATTATGATCAATTTTTGGATATGTTTCCTTAATCAAGGGATTAATTAGGACTTAAATATGAATTTTTTTTGTCAAGAAAATTTGGAGAAAGTTCCAAATCAAGATGTAAAACCAAGTATTGTGGGTGATAAAATGATTTCTATAATGTTTCATAAAGCATGATTTATAACCTATTGCTTAAAGTACGTTTAAAAAAAAAAATTTAAGTTACTACTTTCTATTGAGTTTGCAAATGCTTAAATGTTTTATAAGTTGGTTTCCCAAGACTATGTCATGTTCAATTGAATGTTATGACTGGATTATGAAAGAAAAAGAATGTTTAAAGGTTTTCAAATATGTTTTATCCTAGCCTGAATATTACATGGAACCTATTGTGCATATATATGTGGTTAACTCTGTACTAATTTTAGGGTTGACGAATCTATTTTACTAAGGGCCATCAAGAAGGGTACATTTTATTGTGCCTTAAAGGAGGTAGATAATAATGAATGTTGTATCCCATTTACTGTTTCATCTTAGGACGAAGAGGTTTAGTACTGCTTGAGGCTATGGATCATGTCTTACACAATTTCCATGGAATGTTATTGCTTGTTAGATTTGAACTTAGGGGATAGTTGGTGTGTGTTCTAATGTTATGTGTGTCTGTATCTGATTCTACATGGTGAGTCATTGATCATGGTCACTTTATACCATATGTTCACTATGTATCTCTTCATCGTGTAATTATTAAGTCTTTGTTGAGTACAAGTTTTTCTATTGTTTGTCCAAGTGTAAGCAAAACAATAGGTTTCCTAGATTAATCCAGGGTCGAACACAGATAATTGATATCAAAGTCTTAGTTCTAAGGTTTACTCTTCATTAAGGCAGTATAAAAGAACTATCTATACAATGTAATGAAGTGTAAGTTTATATTATATCTACTTAAATACACTAGAGAATCTGTAAAGGGGAATTAGGATGGAAGTGAGATAAAAATACAAACTAACTTGTATTAAAGAAAAGGTGAAGGAAGGTTCATGCACTATTAAGCAATTAAGCTATGAAATAGCCATGATGCAATATAGCTCAGTTAACTAGCTTATGATTAAGGCTAGCACCTCTTGGTGTCTTTAAATGCCATACTTGCCGTCTCTTGAGACGCAAATGACTAAGTTGGGTTAAGCGAGATATATCTAGAAGAATTTACTTACAAAACTTATAGAGCTTCTCTTTTAAGGGTGACAACCTCTCGGCACCAAACACCAACACTTGTTCTCCTTTCAGGACACAAATGATGGAATTTATCTCACTAAGGTGGAATTTGTCTCCAAACTCCTCCTTGCGTGCTTAGTCATATCTTGCTACTTGTCCTCTCGGGTAGTTGACGATAAACACTGACCAAGTGATGACTATAGCTCAACTAACGAGATAAGAGTTATAAGCTAAGCTTCTTATCTAGAACTTATCACAAACCTAAACTACAAATAATACATTGACGGATGAATAGTAAAGATGTGGTGGATTGAAAAGGTATAATCATGAAATGTATTAAAGAATAAAGGGCTTAGGCCACTGTACAATATGAGCAAATACATTACAAAAAAGACGAAAATAGAAGATATAGAAATTAATATTACAAATTAGGAAAAAATGGGAGATGACTTCTTTTCTACTCAAACTTTAGCTTTCACATACAGACTAACCGAAGAAGTGGAAGAAAGACTTTACAAACGGTGGAAAGGGCTCCTTTACAAACGGTGGAAAGGACTCCTTTCCACCATTCTCTAGGGTTTGGCCCATTCAAGCACTTTGGCCTGTCCATTCAGACATCTGGCCTCCCTCGACTTGGTGGGGATGGAGTACTTTTATAGACAACTTTTGGTGGAAAACTTCTATTCTTGATCTAAGCATGTTAGCGTCGAAAGCAACCTTTGTCATGTCACATTAACTCCATCTATCCTTTTTGTCTTCTAGTGAACATTTCTCGCATGCTGATGTGGTTCTCGCCTAGAAATTGTACTTGTCAAACAAGGTCTTATCGAGTAGTTTTTGCCCGAGTTCCTTTGTGATTCACTATACTCTTCTTTCATCAATATCTTGCGTTAAGACACTAAAAACATGGTAAAACAGGCATGAAGACTCATGTAAAGTGCATTTTTGAATATTTATGAATTTACAACATAAGCTACACGTTTTGACACACTTACTAAGCGTTTTGATCTCATTATTCTATCCAAAAGGCTATAATAACTTGAATTTCTTCAAGTTATCACTTATCAACATTAAATGTTTACAAATGCTTTGTTATGAAATGGTTTTCTATTGCTAAATGAATCCTAAAGGCAAATATTTATGCTAATCTGTTTATGAAAACATGTTTTATAAAATTGTCACAAGCTATGTCTTTAGACTTATCCTTTCAAAATGTTTTCTCTTTTTCCAGGTGTAGTTTGTGCAAGTTGGTGTGCTAGACTTTCTGTTGTCAGGCCAATCCAAATTTGTCACGTCCCGTCTCAAATGTCACTTGAAGCGGCCAGATAGAGGCATGCCACTGATAACATGTGGAAATGACCGTTATTATAGTCCTTTTTGTTAGAATAATGGGGTTAAAGCCCATAAGGAATGCTCATAACGCATAACTTATGTTGTAAAAGCATAAATACTTAGAAATATGGCTTACATAAATTTCGTTCATGTTTTACGCGAGCATCATGTTTAAATGCAGGACAAGTGGGAAAAAGCATAAAGGAGCAATTAGTACACGTCGTCTCATGCAAAGACAATTCGATGGATTGTGCCCGACGATTAAGAACTACAGGCGACGAATCTAAACATCACGCGAGGAAAGCTCACAAAAAGTCAAGAATGGTAGTTAGAATGATGTGACTTCACAGGGGCAGATGACAGCACCGACACACTCAGAGGAATAGAGTTTTTCCGTCGAAAAGTAGCCTATAAATACACTTAATCCCCACCGAGAAGAGGAGAGCCCAAATAGACCGAGAAAGAGAGACTCAAAATGACCGAAGAAAATTACAGAGAGGGAGAAAGAGCTTGAACAAGCTACTTGAAGATTATATAGTCGTGATAAAAGAAAAGATTATTTGTTGTTGATCTCCGAACTTTGTAGTAATATTTTCCATTCTTCTATCTTTTCATTTTTTATTTCATTGTAGTGTATGTATTGGTCATATTGTATAGTGGCCGAAGACCTATATTCTTTATACATAAACTGCATGTCTATACCTTTTCAATCCATCATTTCTTAACTTCTCATCTATCCTTGTGTTATTAAATGAGGAGAGGTGTGATAAGTTCTTGATAAGAAGTTCAACTTATAAATCTCATCGCATTAGTTGAGTTATTTTAATCACTTGACCAGTGAAATCGCCAACTGCCTGAAACTGTAAGCAACAAGGATAAGACCAATGCGCGTAGGGAGGAGTTTGGTGACAAACTTAAACTTAACGAGGTAGCTTCCAACATTTGTATCCCAAAAGGTGAACAACTACGGATAATAGGCATCGAGAGGTTGTCGTCCTTAAACCAGAAGTCCTATAAGTATTATGAGTCACGGTCTCTAGGTATAATTTTCCTAAGCAAGCATAGACATTTGTATCTCGAGAGGTGAACAAGTGTGGCGTTTAAACACTACTTCGAGAGAAGGTCGCCTTAATCATGTGCCCATTATGCAATTATAGCGCATTAAGATTATCGCAATGCCTAAGCATCTAATAGTACATAGAATTTCCTTCACCCGTTATCTGCATACAAGTTAGTTTAACTCATTCTCCCTTAGCTTAATTTACTCTATGTGCATGAGTCTTGAGCTGTTAAGTAGTCCTAGTTAGCATTACATTCTTTAAGTTTAATTGCCATAAAGCCTAAACGATAAGTGAACTCTAGAAGTAACATCTATA
Source organism: Cucumis hystrix (assembly GCA_025688845.1). NCBI lineage: Eukaryota > Viridiplantae > Streptophyta > Magnoliopsida > Cucurbitales > Cucurbitaceae > Cucumis > Cucumis hystrix. Next base: position 817,879 of record CM046892.1, on the reverse strand, counting down.
TCAATTCCCTATGTTGGACTTTGGATCACCTAGGTAAACCTGCCATTTGCTTACACTTGGACAAGCCGTGGAAAAACTTGGACTCAAAGAGGACTTAACAGCTATGCAATGAAGAAGTACATGGGAGCACTCAGATGCATTGATCATGACTCATGACTCATCGCCCAAAATCAAAAGCAAGCAATACCAAAAGTTATGATGAGTGCATTAACTTTTATGTACGAAACCATTGAATCTAAGTCCATGATAGGAATAATTCCCAACTAGCCGCCTAGACACCCAACGTGTATCTCACCACGAAATGACACGCTGAACACCTAGTAAGCAGAACAACTTTAACTTTAAACTTCAAGGACCTTCACAACTCATTGCAGCAGAAAGACTTACTTTTAGACTTACCTTCACAAATCTGATGTGGAAAATCTTTTACTCCAGAAGGTTTAGAGAGAATTCTCATAAGAGCTAAAAGACTCCCTAACTTCTAAATCCAACCACCCTCAAAGATTGAAGCTCCTTTGAAGATACAAGCTTTCTTTCAATACTTAAACTTCAAGAACATCACGTGCTCCACTTCATTAAATCAAACGTAGGCATTCAACCAACTTGAAGAACATCACGTGCTCTGCTTCCTTAAATCAAGCGTAGGCGTTCAACCAACTTCAAGAATATCACGTGCTCTACTTCTTTCATATCAAGCATAGACATTCAGCCGAGAGAGAATCAGAGGATCAAAGACTAGAGATTGAACCACATCGCATCAAATCAACACAAGCACAACATCAACTCAAGTTCAACTCCACGAATCAAATTTCTCCAGAAATCTCGTGCGAACATACATCAAGTTTATTAAATCTGTCGAGTGTGTACCAATGATACATCAAGTTTATCAAACTTATTAAGTGTACTAAATCTATAAATTAGTGTATCAGTAAACCATAACAAGTGTATTGACAATACATAAAGTGTATCATGCTTAGTGCATCTGTAATGACTAGAACTTTTAAACTAAGTAAGGTCATTACTCAAAAGACAAATAGAAAGAGATATTAAAATGCATTAATAGGCTTAGGAAAGGGATCTCTACTACCAGACCCTCAAATTAAGTTTGAATTGAAGTGTATGGATCGATTGTCTATTATGCACAAAATTTAAATACATTGATAGGACTATATGATTGTTTGACTGAAATTGTGTCGATTTACTTATTGGACTAATTATGTAATTTTAGAGAATATTGGATGATTTTGCATTTTATGTTTGTGCCTATTTTGGGACCGAGTTTGACTGCAATAGGCTTATTTGACCTGATGGTAGTTGTTAGATTTGACTATTAGACTGTGTACCCTACATGTACGATGTCTCTTAGGATCATCACCTTTCAACTTGTGTTGATGATGGATGTGTGTTTCTATGGGATCACCAGACTGATATCACTAAGGGTGCCTCCTGATATCACTAACATGACCAGTAATGGGTCCCTTACTGGGTATTTTTATACTCACCCTTTCTCTATGTTTAATTTTTCAGGCAAATGTAAGAGGAAAGCCAAGCTAGCAAGTGACAAGGAAGAAAGACTCTGTGATCGGCCACATGAAAATTGTTTGGTTTATACTTCTACTATTGTTTTTAGAAAGTTAAGATAATTAGATTAGTAATAACCCCACCTTGGTTATGAAAAATTTGGGTGGTTAGAATTTTAAAATTAATAAATTAACAAGCCCAACCCAATTGAAATTGTGGATGACCAAAATGCCTTCATAGTTAAAAATGCATATATGCATTTCATTACCATATGATTGTTATTAGATTATCATCTGATCACTACTAATTATGAATGAGGTCAATTGCTATTTGATTGTTGTCTGGTTACTATCTGATTGATATTTGACTGTTGTCTGATTACCACTATTTCTTTTTCAAATTTTAGTTCGATAATCATTTGATTACTTTCTGATTTTCATCTAATTATTATTTTTATTTTTATTGTAAACTTTTAGGTTGTGTTTGGGCCACGGTTTTAGGGAAAAAGGATAAGGAAATTGGGCCAAACCGTGTTTGGCCCAAGGGTTATTATAAAGGGGAATTAGAGTTATCCTAATCCCCATTTAATCCTACTTCCCCTACATTTTTCTCCCATTTTCTTCATACAACCCTAAAATCACCCTACCCATTTCCGATCGATTTCCCCCATTTCCCTCTAATTTCCGTTCGATTTTCTTCCCTTTTCCTCTAATTAACTTCCTCATTTTCCGCTGCCTTCTGCCTTTCCTCTTAAGTGTAAATCGAAATGTATTTCCTTTCCTCCCATTTTCGACGATATACAAGTTCTCTTCGTCTTCAATTTTTGCCCTACTCTTCCCGATTTTATGTCCCTGTCGTTGAAATCCATTTTCGTTTTACGACGGTTGTGTTTCGACGCTACCTCCTAAACATTTATCATCCTCTCTCCATCTTGTCATATGTTTGGTTTGTCGATAAACCATTGCTGCTCCCCAACCCTTGTCGGTCCAAGAATGATTTTACTTCACTTTTGTTTCGATTGAACGACCATTAATGTCATAGATGCTACACTAATATGTTGAATGGAAGCCAAGTAGAGGCATGTCGGAGCATGGCAGGGGTCTCCAGTTAACACTGAAGATATGTGCAGCCGATGATGGAGTAAATTGATTCTTCTGTCCTAATGTTTTTTTCATGTTTGTACATTTTTTGGGTCTACTATACATTTGTTTTTTCATTGCCAGTGATGAGTTTAATGTTAAGCAGTATTTGATGTTCAATTTTTTTTTTTTTGTAATGGTTCATCTATCAATTTGTTTCGGTGTTCTTGACTCTGTGTTCCACACATGTATGATTTTTATTTGCCTCCCTATGTGATCAATTTTCTCATGCACCTCCATTCCATGTTATGTTTACTGCATCTAAATGCATTTTGTGATTCATTTCATTTGTTCATTGTCCTATTATTATTTAAACAAACTTATTGCAACACATTATGTAAATCATAATTTCCTTACAATGTTTGATATTAGTTTTGTTTATTGATTAATTTGCACTACCAATTTCATTCGCTAGCTACTATTTTAATAAGAAAAAAATTATGTGGTCACTGTAACACCCCGAAATTTTGAGGTAATCCTCTCAATATACTCTTTAAATTTTATTAAGAATCTAAGAAATTTTGGGGGGTTTAATTTAAGTAAGTTGGTGAAGAGAAGTTTTTTTTTTTTTAAATAATAATTTTAATATAATAAAAGTTATATTATTATTATTATTATTATTATTATTATTATTAATAAAACAAAAAAAAAGGCCCCCCCTCTCTCCCTCACGCGTGCACCAGCCCCCCCCCCCTCCATTTTCTTCTTCTTCTTCTCCTTCTCCTTACCCTAGCCGCCGGCCGCCCCACCTAACCCCTCCTCTTTTCCATCCGTTCGGTGAAGCCCAGGTAGCCGCAGCCTCACCGTCGTGCGTCAACAGCCGCAGCCGTCCGCCTAGATCCCCTCGGTTCCGACGTCCGACAAACCCATCCGCGTCTCCCCTTCTCCGTTCACCTGAAGACGAAGCCAGCCGCGACGCTTCCCCCGCCAGCCAAAACCGGCCGAAACCCCCCCCCTCAGATCCAATCTTCGCGCGTCGGGTTCGTGAACTCCAACCGCCGCGCGTCCCCTCCTCTATTCCTACCGTTCGTCGAAACCCAGCTGCACGCCTCTGTCTCCTTCCAGCCGCGGATTCAAAAACCATTTTACTCCGGTTTGCTTGCACAATCTTGTTCGTTTAGGTTCGATTGCCGCTGCCTCTGTTTTTTATTAGAACGATCAAAGTTTGTTGGTAAAGATTTAAGTTATGGATTTTAGTTATTTCAAAACAAAATTCAAGTTATTGGTGGAATTAATTGTTGACTGTTGTTCGATCTTAGGTTGAAGGTAAC
>CM046892.1:758866-813938 GCA_025688845.1 Cucumis hystrix | reverse complement strand
TTGTTGTTCGTGGACCTTGGTGCGGATAAGGAGCTTACCCAACGCTAAGGTAAGGGACTTTCTACTGGACTCAATAACAAGAATTAAGGCGTATTGATTATATGAACTGAAATGTTATGTCTGGACTGAGTCGGGATGATGGTTATACTGTGTGTTTGGGTGTGGACTGAAAGTTTAATGTATATTGTGCTTGACTGAATGAAATTTATATATGTATGTATGGATTGACGTGGACTTGTTGTCTAGCGTATGTTGTGACTGCTGGGCTATTTATGTGGCTGACTGATGTAGTGATATGTTTCGACTGTCCTTGGGTGAAATTTGGATAATATGGTTGTTTGAGGTTAAAGGGGGAGCTTATGTGATAAAGAAATTTGACTGTATTGAGAATGATTTTTAAGATGTTTAGAATGGACTGAGGGGATAAATTATTAGTTTCCTAGTGGATAGTTACCCTCCGAGTGTCCTTCGGGATCATCCTTTTTATGTGCATCATTCGAGAGCACTAGACTGATATGTGCATCCTTCGGGAGCACTAGACTGATATGTGCATCCTTCGGGAGCACTAGACTGATATGTGCATCCTACGGGATCACAAGACTGTGGTTGTGGAGGGTACACCATAGGATGCTAATAATTTATTTTCCCCTAACGGGACCAGTAGTGGGTCTCTTACTGAGTATATTAATACTCACCCTTTTTATGTTTAACTTTTCAGGCAAAGGTAACACGAGGGGCAAACCGACGAGAGACAAGAAGGACTCGTGAATTGCCATTGGGGATTGTCTTTAAACTGCTTCCGCTGACGGTTTGAAAATATTTTGATTTAACTAAGTCTACAAATAGTTAAATTTTTTGTAAACAAAATTTGAAATTTTGTATTTTGGAAATAGGGCCCGATTAAAATTTTCCTTCGTTTTCTTACGGTTTCAACTGAATCTTGTTATGTCTTTTGTCAACAAACGGTTTTGTGTAAACGTAACGACTTAGACAAGGTCGAAAAGTCTGGGTCGTCACAGTCACATTTTGTTGTTTTGACATTTTCAACGACATATACATAAAACAATTTTTTAGGATTTTTAATAAGTTGTGATGGTTGGAAAAAAATCCCTTCAACTTCATAAATTAATTGTTTTTCATAACCGATATAGAAATGAAACATAATAAGGAAACAAAAATCAAAGTGATGTGAACTGTTAGAATGTCAATAGGTTTTTTACAAGTTTTTGAGAAGTTAGAAATTATAGGTTTTTCATAGGTTTTTTAGGTAGAACAATAATAATCACTTTTTATGATTCTTAGTAAGTTACGTAAAATCAGTTGATACGAAAATCACTTGAAAAGCTATTTTTAATCAAAAGACCCTACAACCTAAATGGGGCTTTTTACAAATGAAGTTATGTTATTTTAAACGATAAAATAAAATAAATGTGTTCCAATTTAATGGTTGTTTTAAAACGTGTACGTAGTTGGAGAATGTAGTTAATTACTATGCTTAAAAAAACCAAAAAATGTGTTTACTTACAAACTGTTTTTCGCTTAAAAAAACTAAAAAACATGTGTTTCACAAAATGTGTGTTGAATGTAATATTTGTTTAAATGGGTTTACAAAAATACGTTAAAACATTAATTCATCGTCTTTTTTTAAACAGTGTTACAAACTCAATTAATTAATTTACAAAGTGGGTTTACAAAAATACATTAGAACATTTTTTCAAAATTGTTTTACAAACAGAGTTACAAACTCACTTAGTTAATTTACAAACTCACTTACTTAATTTGAAACAACATGGGTTTACAAAAATACATTAAAACATTTTTACAAACTTTCCTAAACCTATTTGAACATATTTTCAACATCTCTAAACCTAAATTCGAAACAACATTTGAACATAGTTCCAACATCTGTAAACCTAAATTCCTAGTATATGATTAGGTTAACCTCATTCGAATTTAACGCGTTGTTAAGGTTCTTTTCCAACAGGGTGTCAATCGAACTTCGATATAATGGACGACCTTTATTGCAGTTGCATACACATCAAAAAAATTATTTCGCAATTGCATATACACGTCAAAAAAAAATTTCAATGGGCTCGTAGGGTTCACACGTTGATTTTGCACGACAAAACATAAAAAAAAAAAAAAATGAAATGGGCCTCAACGTAACAATTTACAAAACAAATATTTTGCTAAACTCGGGGTACTTAAGAACAATATTTTAAAACGTATGTAAACAAAAAATTGGTTTATTATAATTACATAAATTAATATTATTTATTTACAAAAAAAAATCTATCATATTTTTTAACTTCATAATTTAATATTCCTTATTTTTTTTAAAAAAATATTATATATTCTAAATCCATTAACATAATCCTTGCCCTCAACGCATATTATCATAATACTACACTCGTAATCATTCCCCCAAACACATGTTATAATAATACCACAATAAGAATCCCTCCCTCAAACACATTATAATAATCCTTCCCCCAAACACGCATATTATAATAATACGTCAATAATAATTCTTCCTCCAAACACATATTATTATATCACTACTATCATAACCTCTCCTCCAAACACATACTATCATAACACTACATTTCATATTCCTTTCTCCAAACACATATTACTATAACACTACCAATAATAACCTTTCCCCAATAACACATATTATCATAACACTAGGATTATCATAATCCTTTTATTCCATAACTCTTTCACTCCCTCAAACTCACTCTTAACATTTTGATAATAATGTACGAAAACATGTGTCATTTATTTTTGTGAATTTGATCGAGTATTTAAATATATATGCTGTAGATAGCCATCACAAGGCATTAAATAAAAATTATAAAGTACTTAATATCTAATGAACAATGATATAACAATCAAATGAAAATATATTAATAAGATAATAATCACATAGCCAGCAACCATATGCCAATCATATATCGATAAAATAACAATACTTACCAATCAAATAGAAATTTCAAAGTACTTAATATCTAATGAAAATCACAAATAGCTATACATATTTGAATTTCAATAATCATAAAACAATTAGATGATAATCAACTAACAATCTAATAACAATTTGACGGTAATAAAGATAACAATCATATGGTAATCAAATAGTGATCACAAACTAATTAAGTTCCGTACTTAATTTTCAACTAAAATATGAATTGAACTAAGAAAAATCAAATCATACTCATACTGATGAATCTACATTCCTCGATCTCTTCAAAACCTAGCAAAATCACCTCAATAGAATTGAACATCAACAATTTCAATATGCTCGTGAAACAATATTTGTGATCCGAATGACCCCTAAGAAAATACGGTATGAAATGTGAATATACCAATTTTAAATAAATAAAATTTAAGCAAGAGAATAAGAACTTATGGGTAAATTAAATAATTAAAATGGATTGAAATTTGATTGTTTCGTGATTGCTACTATTTGATTTTCATTTGATATTGAATATTTTTTTCATTACAATATGATATACTAATTTTCAATTATAATGATTATGGTCTAGTTAATGTCTTATTTGTATTTGATATTGATTGTTATTTTATACTAAATTTGTTATTTAATTGTTATTTGATAGGACATTTTTAAATATAGTAAGATAAATTAAAATATTTACTAACCATAGCAAAATTGTGGATTCAATCAATGATAGAAACTCATAAACTTATATCAATATCTATCAATATGTCACTGATAGAAACATATTAGTGTTTATCAATGTTTATTATTGATATAATTTAAAATTTTGCTATATTTTATAAATATTTGTCATTTTTGGCAATTCCCCTTGTTTGATTGCTATTTAATATTATTGATTGATATAATAATATCAATTGTTATCTAATTGTTTGTTTGATTATAATCTAATAATAGTTGTCAACAATACAAATTGTTATATGATAATTATTGTAAAATTGTTGATGCTACTAATTGTCGTTTGACGATAACAATTAATCATATTAATTATTGTTATTTGATTGATCTCGGATTACTATCTAACACTTTAAACTAATATTGATTGATATTAAAAAAAATGCACAACAACGAAAACCAAACCCAAAAACTATCTCACTTTCAATAAAATAAAAAACATTGATTTAATTGTAAACCAAATACAAAAAGGGAAAAGTTAACCACAATGTTATTTAAGCAATGACAAAAAAAAAGTAATTTATTAATTATACTTAAAAATTAGAAAATAAAAAACAAACAAAACAAATCTAAAAACAAAAACAAAAACAAAAACAAAAGCACACTTTTATTATGCAAGTTGTGATCCCCATCGTTTAGATTTTTTCCAATAAAAAGAATTACGAAAAGGAAAGAGAAGAGAAATTGAGAAGGCGAGGTTAAATTTGGAATTTTGAAAAATAGATTAAATTGATTTAGTTTTTTCTGTTTATTTTGTTTAATTTCAAATCCCCACTTTTTTTATGTTTCTTGCTGGAAGAGAGTTGGAATGTGAGGACTTGACTTCAAATTTTAAATCCAAAAAATTGACTGACAAACAAACCTTGAGTTCCCAAAAAATTGACTGACAAACAAACCTTGAGTTCCCTATACAACTTTATTTTGTTTTTTTATTATTTATTTTTTAAAAAAGTTTTTTATTTACATTTTTTGTGTAACTACTAATTTGGTCTCTTGACTTTTGCATTTCCTCTTCAACATTGATGTTTTGGAAATTAGAGGGCAAAAAAACCAAAGAAACATGGCTGAATTTTTATGGACTTTTGCTGTTCAGGAAGTTTTGAAGAAGATTGTGAACTTTGGAGCAGAGCAAATTAGTTTGGCATGGGGTTTGGAGAAGGAGTTGTCCCACTTGAAAAAGTGGTTACTCAAAGCGCAAACAATCTTAGCAGACATTAACACAAAGAAATCACACCATCATTCTGTTGGGTTATGGGTGGAAGAACTTCATGATATTATCTATGAAGCTGATGATTTATTAGATGAGCTTGTTTATGAACAAATTCGACAAACTGTGGAGCAAACTGGTAAACTTAGAAAGGTACGTGATTCTATCTCACCATCCAAAAATTCCTTTTTGTTTGGTCTCAAGATGGCCAAGAAAATGAAGAAGATTACCAAAACTTTATACAAACATTACTGTGAGGCAAGTCCTTTAGGACTAGTTGGTGATGAATCCACCACAGAATCAGAGGCTGCTCTTAATCAGATTCGGGAGACAACCTCAATTCTTGACTTTGAAGTTGAAGGAAGGGAAGCTGAAGTTTTGGAGATACTAAAATTGGTGATTGACTCTACCGATGAAGATCATATGTCTGTGATATCCATTGTTGGAATGGGTGGTCTTGGAAAAACAACTTTGGCCAAGATGGTTTTCAATCATGATGCCATTAATGGACATTTTGATAAAACTGTATGGGTTTGTGTGTCTAAACCATTTATTGTCATGAAAATTTTGGAAGCAATCTTTCAAGGTTTAACGAATACTAGTAGTGGTTTGAACTCTAGGGAGGCCTTGCTTAATCGACTCCGAGATGAGATGCAAGGAAAAAAGTATTTTCTTGTGCTTGACGATGTTTGGGATAAAGCGAATTGCTTGTGGGACGAGCTTATTGGCAATTTGAAATATATTGCTGGAAAATCTGGAAATAGTATTATGGTGACCACAAGGAGTGTAGAAGTAGCGACCATGGTGAAGACAGTTCCCATTTATCATCTAAAAAAATTATCCGACAATCAATGTTGGGCTTTGTTAAAAAAAAGTGCAAATGCAAATCAGCTGCAGATGAATTCAACGTTGGAGAATACGAAAAATATTTTGGTTAGAAAAATTGGTGGTGTACCACTCATTGCAAAAGTTTTAGGTGGGGCAGTAAAGTTTGAAGAAGGTGGGTCTGAGAGTTGGATGACAAAAATTGAAAGCTTTGCAAGAAACATTTCAATAGAGGACAAAGATTTTGTTTTGTCCATTTTAAAATTAAGTGTAGATTCTCTCCCTCATTCTGTATTGAAGCAATGTTTTGCTTACTGCTCAAATTTTCCTGAAGATTATGAATTTGATAAAGATGAAGCAATCCAAATGTGGATAGCCGAAGGATTTATTCAACCCCAACAAGAAAGAGAAAACTTAATAATGGAGGACATAGGAGAAGAGTATCTTAACTTTTTATTGTCTCGCTCCTTATTTGAAGATGCCATTAAATATGATGGAAGAATTGTCACCTTTAAGATACATGATCTAATGCATGATATTGCTTGTGCAATTTCAAATCATCATAAGATGGACTCAAATCCTATTAGTTGGAATGGGAAAAATACAAGAAAGTTGCGGACATTAATTTACGAGAATGAAGAAGCTTTTCATAAAATTCAGACTGACATTATTTGTTTGCGTGTGTTAGTGTTAAAATGGTTTGACACTAATACCTTGTCGACTATTATGCACAAATTGATACATTTGAGATATCTTGATATTTCAAACTGTAATATAAATAAGCTTCTTGGAGATTCTATTTGTGTACTTTATAATTTACAAACGCTAAAACTTGGATATATTGAAAGTGATCTGCCGAAGAATTTGAGGAACTTGGTTAATTTGAGACATTTAGAATTTAAGAAATTTTTTGATATGGGACAAATGCCTACACATATGGGCAACATGATTCATCTTCAAACATTATCTGAGTTTGTAGTTGGACTTGAGAAGGGTTGTAAAATTGATGAGCTTGGACCGTTAAAAGACCTCAAAGGTACACTAACTCTTAAAAATCTACAAAATGTGCAAAATAAAGAGGAGGCTATGGCTGCAAAATTGGTGGAAAAGAAGTATTTACGTCATCTAATCTTTCAATGGTTTTTAAACCTTTATGATAGAGGAGAATATGATGAAGATGATAACATACAAGTGTTGGAAGGACTTCAACCACACAAAAATGTACAGTCATTGGACATCAGAGGCTTCCAAGGAAGAGTTCTGCATAATAATATTTTTGTTGAAAATTTAGTTGAGATACGTTTGGTTGATTGTGGAAGATGTGAAGTGCTTCCAATGCTTGGACAGTTGCCCAACTTGAAGAAACTTGAGATTATTTCAATGAACAGTTTGAGAAGTATAGGCAATGAGTTCTATGGAGTTGACTCTAACGACAGAAATTCTTCTGCTTTTCCTCAGCTGAACAAATTTCATATTTGTGGGTTGAAGAAGCTACAACAATGGGATGAAGCAACGGTTTTTGCATCAAATCGCTTTGGATGTCTAAAAGAACTTATTCTTTCTGGATGTCATCCATTGGCAAAATTGCCAAGTGGGTTAGAAGGGTGCTACTCCATTGAATATTTGGCCATCGATGGGTGTCCTAATTTAATGCTAAATGTGCAAAATTTGTACAACTTGTATCATTTAGACATTCGTGGGTTGAAAAGATTGCCAGATGAATTTGGTAAGCTCACTAACTTGAAAAAATTGAGGATTGGTGGATGTATGCAAAATTATGAATTTAGTCCCTTCATACATTTATCTTCTCAGCTTGTTGAACTTGAGTTGACTGATGATGGGTCAAGTGATAGTGAAACAACCCAACTTCCCCAACAACTTCAGCATCTGACCAACTTGAAGGTTTTGAAGATTGCAGATTTTGATGACATTGAAGTTCTACCAGAATGGTTGGGAAACCTTACATGTTTGGCAACATTGGGTTTCCTCGAATGCAAAAATTTGAAAGAGTTACCTTCGAGAGAGGTCATACTACGATTAACCAAATTAGATGATTTGGTGATCGATGGATGTCCCAAACTACTACTAGGGGAAGGCGATCAGGAGAGGGCTAAACTTTCTCATCTCCCATCAAAATGTGTTCGTTACAATAATTTTGGTTTTAGATGTTAGTTACGTTGTTATGAATTGACATTATTGTAGACATATGATTGAATGCTATAAACCGTCGTTGTATCGTATGTCATCATAGAATACGATGATGGATTATTTTTATAGCATTTCTGAAAGCCACCAGTCTCTCGGCATCGAATGAGTATTATGTGACAGTCATCATCGACTACAATTGTGGTTTCTAACTGACATCATCTCTCATGTGATCCTTCCTGTACTGTGACATTAAATCAAGGGTTTGGGATTGAAGAGTGTTATGATAAACTTGTTGCCAAAAAAATCATTTTAAGCCAGGCCTATGATCAAACTTCCAGCTTACTAAAATGACATCAATGTGGGCTTTTAAATAAAATTTTCTCATGGATGCTGGTTAAAAACAATCATTTATCGCTTCCTACATGTGGTTTAAAATGTTTTCCATAATTTTAAAACTGTTCATTTAAGCTCATAGATATCTGATCTATAAATGGGCAATCTTCTATTGACCTGAACGATGTTAGTTCCTAAGATTTTACATTTAAATGTTCTGCTTTTTTTTTATAATTATCAAGTTTTCATTTAAATGTGCTTTGTTGAGATGATCAAGTTTGAGAAGCTTTTGGGACATGTTTGGTGAATTTCAATTCGAGCTCGAATAGAGCACTTAGAGTCAAATAAGCAGCCAAGGTAAAGAAAATAGCAAAAATTAACAGAACACCCCATGAAGATAGCAAATTGACCAAAAACCGTACACAGTGACGCTATCTAATAGAAAAAATAATTTGGTAAAAAGTAGTAAATACATGGTGAACACTACATGGTAAGCTAAAGTAATAAATACTATTTCAATGACTGTGCTTAAATAATTTAGAAAGTAGTAAATACTGTTTCGATTTTTAAGAAGTTGATCACATCAAATCAAAGATTTTTATACTAAAGCCTGCCCTTTACAAAGAGTTTTGGTTGTTCGTAAAATTTAGTCAATTCTAATATGAAAACAGAGATTAGTTAAAAGTACGAAACCAATATTTTTAAAAATATTTTAAAAAAAATTTTAAAAATTTATTTCAAATAAAGTAAATCAGTATCAATTTTTAAAAAAATTTACATTCTTCCTATTAATGTAAATTCTATAGTTTAGGCTAATTATATTACCTTCCTTATTTAGTTTGTCCAATTCTCTATTTATGCACAAATTGTACTCTTGTAAATTACACAGAATATTCATCAATAAAATATTTCCCACATGGTATCAGAACTTTAAACCTAAATCCACTGTACTCCTCGCCGCCGCCGTCGCGATCTCTGTCGTGAAGCCATTGACGACGAAATTCTTCACCTCGTTCTCCATTCGTCCGCCGTCGGTCTTTGTCTACAAGTTCCTGCTCACCTCTTGTTCAGATATGAAGAACAGATCTCACAGCCGCAAATCTTCGTCTCCGTTCAACATTCACTCGTTGTTCGCTTGCAACCAAGATCCGACGAACCCAGATCACGCGTCGGTCTTCGTCCTCATCTCTGATTCACGCAACCCAGCCGTGAATCCGACAACCCCAGCCGCGTTCCCAACCGCTAGCAACCCAGCCGTGCATCCGACAACAACAGCCTCGTTCGCAATCTAGAACTGACGAACTCCAACCGCGTTCGCAACCCAGACCCGACGAACCCCAGCCGCGAACCCGATTCGTCCACGTTAGCCGCGATTTGTGGTGGACGCTCCTGCTTACTCAGTTATTCTTAAAAGTGGAACTTTTCAGATTCAATGGAGAGAGACCATATTATTAGACCCATTAGCACAATACTTGATGGAACAAATTATATCACTTGGACAAATCAAATGAAAAGTTTTCTAATTGGGCGAAAACTATGGCGCATTGTAACTGACGACATAACTAAACCAACTAAACAGGACAAGGACAAGGAAGAAGACAGCAAATTCATTGAACGCCTCAAAGATTGGGACAGTAAGAATCATCAAATTATCACCTGGCTTGGTAACACTTCTATTCCTGCTATACATGCACAATTTGATGCTTTTGATGATGCTAAAGAATTATGGGATTTTTTGTCTACACGCTTTAAATCTATTGGATTAGCTCATTACTATCAACTACACAGTACACTAGTAAATCTTCATCAAGATACTGGTCAGTCTGTCAATGAATATTTGGCAGTTCTTCAACCCATTTGGACTCAGCTTGATCAAGCTAGCATCAGCAAAGATCATCTTCGTCTTATTAAAGTCCTTATGGGATTACGCCCAGAATATGAATCTGTCAGGGCTGCCTTGCTACACCGGAGTCCATTGCCCTCATTGGATACTGCTATCCAAGAAATCCTGTTTGAAGAAAAGCACATTGGCATTAATTCTGCTAAACAATCTGATGTTGTCCTTGCCAGCACTTATACGCCTAATAGAGCATCAAATACCTTTTGTAAGAACTGTAAGCTCTTTGGTCACAAGTTTATTGATTGCCCTAAAATAGAGTGCAGGTACTGCCATAAATGTGGTCATATTCTGGATAACTGTCCTACCAGACCACCTCGACCTCCTGGCTCTTCTACAAAAGAGAAAAACTCTTTTAAATATGGTACCTCCTCCGTTGTTGCTGCTACCTCGGATGATTCCACATCCCCCATTCAGATAAGTGATCTTCAGAGCCTATTGAATCAATTAATTTCATCATCTTCTGCCCTTGCTGTCTCGTCAGGTAATCGATGGCTTCTTGACTCTGTCTGTTGTAATCATATGACCTCTGACTTCTCTCTTATGTCTACTTCTAGCCCTGCAAAATCTTTACCTTCTATTTATGCTGCTGATGGTAACTGTATGCACATCTCTCATACTGGTACCATTGATACCCTCAGTCTACATCTTCCCCATACTTACTGTGTTCCAAACTTGACCTTTAATCTAGTGTCTGTCGGTCAATTATGTGATCTTGTCTTAACTGTTTCCTTTTCTCCCAATGGTTGTCAGGTTCAGGATCCGCAGACGGGACGGCGATTGGTACGGGTCGCAAAGTGGGAAGATTGTTTGAGCTTATATCACTTCAGCTTCCTTCTTCTTCCTCCATCTCTGCTTCAGTCACTGATTCTGACACATATCAGTGGCATCTTCTTGGTCATGCTTCTTCTAAAAAACTTCGTCATTTAATTTCTGTTAACAATTTAATAATCTTACTAAGATTGTTCCTTTTAGTTGTTTGAATTGCAAACTTGCTAAACAACCTGCTTTGTCTTTTTCTCAATCCACCTCTATATGTGATAAACCATTTGATCTAGTGCATTCTGATATCTCGGGACCTACCCCTACTATTACTGTTCATGGGTATCGCTATTATGTTTTATTCATTGATGACTACTCTCGGTTTACATGGATTTATTTCTTAAAACATCGTTCTGAATTATCTCGCACTTATATTGAATTTGCTACCATGATCCACACTCAATTTTCTTCTCCTATCAAAATTCTTCGCACTGATAATGCTTTAGAATATAAAGATTCTACTCTTCTTTCCTTTCTCTCCCAACAGGTCACTATTGTTCAGCGCTCCTACCCTCATACCTCTCAACAAAATGGGCGTGCTGAGCGCAAACATTCTTGACTCAGTACGTGCCCTACTCCTTTCTGCCACCTGTCCTGAAAAATTCTGGGGTGAAGCTGCCCTTACATCAGTGTCTACCATCAATCGTCTCCCTTCTTCTATTCTTCAGAACACCTCTCCATTTGAAAGACTATATGGTACTTCTCCCGACTACTCTAACCTTAAAGTCTTTGGTTGTGCCTGCTTCGTTCTTTTGCATCCTCATGAACACAATAAACTCGAACCACGTGCCCATCTCTGTTGCTTTCTTGGCTGACACCGAACACAAAGGATTTCGTTGTTGGGACCCTCTTTCCAAACGACTCCGGATATCTCGACATGTCACCTTTTGAGAACATACTATGTTCTCTCGTTTGTCCTCCTTCCACACCTCCCTCTCCAATCCTCATCCTTTCTTTCCTGATACATGTGCTGAACTTTTTCCTCTTTCTGAACCCATTTTGGATACTGAGCTTGCACAATCTACACCTGCTCCTGCAAATCCTGAATCTACTCCATATACCCCTCTTCGTCGTTCCACCCGGGTAAGAGAACCTCCCACTCAACTCACTGATTACCACTGTTTTTCCACCATTGTTTCCCTTGTTGAACCCACCTCTTATCAAGAGGTCAGTACTAACCCTTTATGACAGAAAGCAATGGATGAAGAATTATAGGCTCTTGAAAAGACGCATACTTAGGACTATGTTGATTTACCTTCCGGTAAAAGACCCATTGGATGCAAATGGATTTACAAAATCAAAACTCACTTTGATGGAACTATTGAACGCTATAAAGTTCGTCTTGTTGCAAAAGGGTACTCACAAGAATATGGGATTGACTATGAAGAAACATTTGCCCCTGTAGTCCGAATGACATCTGTTCGCAGCCTGTTAGCTGTTGCTGCTGCCAAACAGTGGCCTTTTCTTCAAATGGATGTCAAGAATGCCTTTCTTAACGGAACACTTTCTAAAGAAGTGTATATGAAGCCACCTCCGGGCACTTCTCCTCCTCCTAACAAGGTGTGTCTTCTTCGTCGCGCATTATATGGTCTAAAACAGGCTCCACGAGCTTGGTTTGCCACATTTAGCTCCACCATTACTCAACTTGGATTTACCTCCAGCTCTCATGACAATGCGCTTTTTACACGACAAACACCTCATAGTATTGTTCTACTACTTCTTTATGTTGATGATATGATTATTACTGGTAATGATCTACAGGCCATATCCGATCTACAACATTATCTTGGTCAACATTTTGAGATGAAAGACCTTGGATCTCTCAATTATTTTCTTGGCCTTGAAGTCTCTCAAAACTCAGATGGTTATTTATTGTCTCAAGCAAAATATGCCTCTGATCTTTTAGCCCGCTCAGGAATTACTGACTCCAACACAACTTCAACACCGTTGGATCCCAATGTCCATCTAACTCCGTTTGATGGTGTTCCTCTTGAAGATGTAAGTTTGTATCGACAACTTGTCGGCAGTCTTATCTATCTAACAGTGTCTCGTCCAAACATCGCATACGTTGTTCATATTGTCAGTCAGTTTATGGCTACTCCTCGAACCATTCATTTTACTGTTGTTCTACGCATACTCCGCTATGTAAAGGGAACCTTGGGACATGGTCTCAAGTTCTCTTCTCAATCTTCCCTTGTGTTATCTGGCTATTCTGATGTTGATTGCATTGGGGATCCCACTGATCGACGATCTACCACCGGTTACTGTTTCTACTTAGGTGATTCTCTCATCTCATGGCGTAGTAAGAACCAAAGTGTTGTCTCTAGTTTCAGTACTGAATCTGAATATCGTGCTCTTGCTGATGCTACTACTGAACTTCTATGGCTCCGTTGGCTCCTTGCTGATATGGGTGCCCCTCAGCAGGGTCCCACCCTCCTTCATTGTGACAATCGTAGTGCCATTCAAATTGCTCACAATGATGTTTTTCATGAGCGTACAAAACACATTGAAAATGACTGTCACTTTGTTCATCACCACCTCTTAAGCAACACCTTCCTCTTACGCTCTGTTTTCATTATTGAGCAACCTGCAGATATCTTCACCAAAGCACTGCCACCTAATCGCTTCTGTCAATTACTTACCAAACTCAAGTTGATCGCCACTCTACCACCTAGAGTTTGAGGGAGGGTATTAATGTAAATTCTATAGTTTAGGCTAATTATATTACCTTCCTTATTTACTTTGTCTAATTTCTCTATTTATGCACAAATTGTACTCTTGTAAATTACACAGAATATTCATCAATAAAATATTCCTCACACTCCCGTTAGCAAATTAGTAGGAAAGGGAAGACGGATAGAAAACGAGCTAGTGGGGGAGTGAGCACTAAGGGTGGGGATCACAGTTAGTTAGAGAAAAATGAGTGAAATAGAGAAGTTACGGGAAGGGGGAGGGTGGATGATTTTGTGAAGGATTTTTGCAGAACTTCGTCCTTGAGAGAGAGGAAAGACAGAGAGTAGTTTCTTTGCAATTATCAATCGCAAATTGAGATTATATATTTCTTCTTGTAATCCCAAAGTTTATGCAACTTCTTGGTGTTCTATCATATTGGTATCAGCTTAATTACCTCCAAAACGAATCGCAAAGGCACAGAAACGAATTGAAGAAAAACTCGAAGCATTCTATCAGAACATTTACGGAATAAGAGTGGAACTGCACAAACTTCTGGCGATCAAAGAAAATTTATCACCCATGGCTAAGAGCATCCAAAGGTTGGGCATCGATTTATTAAGGGGTCAGGGGCACGTGCCCTACATTATCGGGTTGTGTATTTTAACACAAATTTTGGAGTATTAAATTATAATATATATTAAATTTAACTTCATTTTTCTTAAATTCTACTTCTGTGCCCCGTACACAACCTTTTGCTTGTGAGTTCAAATTTTGTCGTACTACCATTATTTTTACGAAATAGTTTTTATTCCAAATATCACTAATTTTCTTTCCTCAAATATCAAATTTCTTTCTAAATTTCAAAGATTTTCTAAATTGAAGATATCAAATCTCTTCCTAAATTTCAATGATTTCATAAAAGAAAGATAATTCCATTTTTCTTTCTAAATTTTGATTTCTTAAAAGGAAGATAATTTGATTACCTAAAAGGAAGATAATTTTTTAAAAAGAGAAAAAAAAGCTCATCTAAGATAAAAATCTAACATATTTTATAGCCCTCATTTGTTATCTAACAAATTTTTTTTAAAAAAAATGCAACAAAGTCAGTGATCCAAACTTCCACACTCCCAACAATATTCCATGAAAAATGTATTATTCTTTATTTTTTCTTTTTTTGTATGCAAATTTTAAATTCACATATTTACATTACAAAAAATCATGTGAAAATTGTCGGTCTTTCTTTATTGCTACAAATGTAGTGAATGTTCTTGGAGCATTAGTGAAACGTTGAGATGTTTTTTAAACATTTTTGTGTTTATTATATAGTGTCGAGTGCCCCTATATAATATTTCTGGATTTGTCACTGTTGGGCTTCCAGGCGAAAAAATAACAATGACAACAACAACAATTATTACTAAAGTACATCGAAGGAATGGTGAAGGAGAAATCAGTGATGACCTAGGGGATGGAAGGATCGTCAAGTAAGGTACGTCCAATTGAAACTATTCTTGAAGGAGGTGGTATGTCAATGAAAGAGACCAAGCCAGAAGTGAGAATTAGCAAAACTGAAGAAGAGGAACATTCGAATGGTTGAAGCAAGTTCAAGATGGTGGAGATGTTGGTCTTTAGTGACAACAATCCAGACTCTTGGTTATTTAAGGCCGATCAGTACTTCTAAATCCACAAATTGACTGACTCGAAGAAAATGACAGTGACTGTAATTAGCGTCGATGGAGCGACATTGAATTGGTCACTACTACAAAACTGGCTTTACTTAACGCTTAAAAACTGTCAAGTATCTGTTTACTTGACGCTTTTCAATGCGTCAAGTAATCCAGTGTCAAGAATAAGAGAGGTTTACTTGACAACTTTTAAGCGTCAAGTAAAGTTAGTTTACTTGACAGGTAAAAAACGTCAAGTATTTGAAATTACTTGACGCTTTTTACACGTCAAGTAATCTAGTGTCAAGAATAAGAGGGTTTTTGTTTGACAGTTTTTAATTTTACTCGACAGCTTATAAACGTCAAGAATTTGTTTATTCTTGACATGTTTTGCATGTCAAAAAAAAATTGTACAATTTGAAATATTCATATAATTATATTGCACATGTTTTGAAGTCCATTCACACACATAAGTAAAGCCTTTGAGATTACACAAAGTTGTTATATATCAATGAATTGCACAAATTGCATATATCAATGAATTATACATATAGTTGGTCATTACATACTTAATTACAATAGCCCAAACTTCTAACATTCCAGATTTTCCATTTATGTCTAAATATAAACAAAATATATGTGCAACTCAAAGGTGTACCATATCAACAAAATATATACATGTCTAAACTACAATATGAACCTTTTCTTGTTGCAAAATTCTCGCTTCTTTCTCAAACAATTGAGCTCTTGCATTTCTGGTTTCCAACCTCTCCTTTAGCTCTTTTATTCCATGTCTCAAAGGAGATACTTAGACATCATAACTCCCAATTTTTTACTTCGACAACCTATGAAAGAAACATTTATTTTATAAAAATGATATTCTTTTCATCGTTGAGATAGAAAATGATATCAAAAAATATATAGAAAATGATAACATGAACATCAAGACCCTGTTTGTGCCCACAAGGATGAAAAAGGAAAAACAGTAAGGATATATTTGGCTAAAATAAGATAAAACAACAAAACTTCTTAATTATATGTTAAGACTTTCAACTGAGTTTTCAAGTACCTCTTTTGATTTTGTTGGGATTGAACTTCCTGCTGTTAAGAACTCAAGAATCTTTTGAACATTATTTAGTTTGACCCTGTCTTCTTCTGTTTTAGAGGGTAGGAATGCAACAGGCTTGAATGGTCCAATGGAAGGAACCACGTTAAAAATTGGTGTAGTATTTCTAAGTCCAAAGATTGACATCAGTTAAAATCTCTGAAAGAAAGAAGAAAGAGACCCATATGTATCAAGTAAAAGAGCTCAGTCCAACACCTTGTCGTAAATTTTTGGCTAGGAACAAGTGGTTAGTAATGGTTGTCTAACATGTTTCTAGTTTTCAAGAGCCCATAATCCAATTTGATAACCAAAGGACCAAAAGAGTGTCTTTGAAAAAAAAAACTATTGTATTTGGCCTACAAGTTTATTTCAGCACCCAAGAAAATCCAGTATTTTTCCAAGTGCATGGGTATCAAAGCTAAAATTGGTGAACTTGATTTAGTATGAACTATAGATCCGACTCTTAGTTCACTATACATATAGAAAAATGCTAATTAACATTTAAAGTTGAGATTTAGTTTACATCATTTGCAAGAAAAATATGCAATAATTATTTATGCTTCACAATTTTCAGAGAAAAAACAAAAACGTGCCATTGAAACAAACAACACTATCCTTGTTATTAATGTTTGTGTTGCACACTTACACTAATAAAACGCAACTAATAGATCTATCATAAAGGAATACACCCACTGCCATGAGCACGCATTTATTTCTATCAAGAAATAATGGCAAGTAACTAATTAATCATAAGAAAAGAAAAGGAAAAAAGAACTGTAATATAAGGATAGGCCTCATCAACAATGGCAAAATCAGAGTTTCCCATTAACATAATTCAACACATGAAGACTAAAGCCAGATGTTCATTGCAAGAACTAAAAAAAAGCTGCAAGAAAAGATGTCCAGAAAGGATGCAGCAATCTATAAGTTTTTCAAGTAATAACTCTTGTTTCGAAATTCCAATAGCATGAGCTATTGATGTAAACTTTGACATGGAAGATTCAATATTAGAGCATCACACCCCTTCATCCCCTACAATGTTGTTGTATTAGCCAAGTTCAAAATTTTACAGTCACAAAGCATTGTTGAAAGAGAGAGACAACCTTCCCAGAGGAGGAGGGCACCCCCTCCCAGAGAGAACTACTCACTACAACACCACCCAATTGAGAAGGATAGTAGAAAGGGGAAATTATAGAAGAAATTGCTATAGCTTTAAAAACAACAAGAAGCAGCGAGTTGTACACAATTCCAAAAGTAAAAGCTTAAAGATTGAGCAGAAAAACTATTGTTGTAATCAAGTTTCAAACTTCTTATATACATCACAGAAAATTGCTAGTGTTGACCAGATTGACAATTCCAACTGTTCTATCCCCATTGCAACATTAGTATGAACTTATAGAACTGAGAAATAAAATAAGACATAGATATAAAACAAAGAGAACATTATTGTTGACCTGTTTATTGCAGAGAATTTGGGTTCAAGACACAAAGAAAAAAATAATTATACACCAATTTTTTTTAAGAATATTGAATTATGCTAATCCACATTGAAATTTTTCGAAAAACGTTTCCAACCATTTCTAAACGAGTCTCTCTCATCTGCATGGGAAAAAATAGAAATCAAAGTTGTAGTGGTACCTACGGAAGGAAGAAAGATTGAAATGAAAATACAAAATCTTCTATCTAATTGATAAAAATGAAAGATTGTGTGATATTTTTTAAAGATTGTGCGATAAAGACTAGAGAAAGCATCTATAAATATTTAGGTCTTATCAAATCCATAGGTAAAATCAAACAAAAAAAATTATGGAAAATAGATTCATACCTGAACATCATAGGAGCTCATCATGTAAAACTGCACCTCAACTAAATATTCCTTTACACAAAATCCAAAGGTTAGAATAACTCAAATAGTTCCATCTCATTAATTATATTTAGCCTTAAAATTACCAATTCATCACTAATCATGTACATTGTCAGTTCATCAGTTTCCTCAACCTTGAATACTTTCAAGCTAGCGATGGGAGTTCTCATGTTATCCTCCATCCATGTAAAGTAAAAAAAATATATAGGGCCAAGAATACAGCTATTCAATTTCTTGAACAAATTAAAAGAAATAAGAAACTTTCATAGTGGCAGCTTACAAGAACATTGAAAAAGTTAAAAGTCACTCTAGAAACAACTAGATCAGTAGTAAGATTAAGAATGGAGCTATCCAAATTCTTAAACAAAACCAATCAGACACTTCATAGTGGTAGCAAAACAAGAACATTGGAAAAGAAAACTATCCAAATTCTCTCTTTTTTTCTTCTTTTTCCTACTCCCAACTAGGTCAGCAAATTAGCGACAGAAAAGCAATAGAGATTCTTACATCTACAAAATCTTCATAAAACAGACATCTTCAACAAAAGATCTACATATACTATATCAAAACCAACACAAAATACAACAACAGAAAACAAAGTCTTCAGATCTAAAATTGATCCAAACTTTAACCGATGCCAAGAAATTTCACTCTACATAATCGAAGGTCAAAATATGAAAATTAAGCACTTCATTAGGGGTTTCTTTTTCAAAACCACAAACATGGACTCAATTAATTTGTTGTATAGAAATGGTAAGAAAGCGAAGAACAAAAGGAGGAAAAACATGGACAAACCTTGAGGTTGAGGAGAAAGAAAATTTAGCGCGGGTCATCATTAGCCGTGGGTCGCCATCAACGCTGACATCAACCATTCCATCTCTTTCCACTCCTCCTCCACCATAATAAGCTATAAAACAAAGAAGAAGAAAAACCACCAACACTAACACACTTCACTCACTGACCTTGAAAACGGAACGATCAGAACCTCATGAAAAACAAAAGTGCGTGGGTCGCCAACAGATTGCGAACTAAGTAGGTGGCCGACTGAAATTTCGTGGGTGGTCGCCGTCAGATTGAGAAACTAAGTAGCGTGGCAGATCGAAATGTTGTGGGTCACCATTGATGAGAAACGGAGTAGTGACGAGGACGTACTTTGTTTCGAGCTTCGTGGTTCACCGTCGATGAGATGTATGGCCGATCGTTGGACGTGGAGATGGAGAGGATTGAAATTGGGGGTGGGGTTTTGGGACTTTGGAGGAAAAAATAATTAGGACGTTTTAGAAATTGGGGTAAAAGGAAATTTTGGGGGAAAAAAAGAGGGAAAAGTTTGTTTTTACAAAATTGGAGGAAAATGGAAAATTTGAGTAAAAGTGGAAAAATGGTTGTTTTTAGAAAATGGAGAAAAAATATAAAAATGTCAAGTAAATAGAATTTGTCTTTGACGTTTTTAATCTGTCAAGTAGTTAAAATAATAAATAAAAAATTATGCATTTTTTACTACTGGTTATTCTTGACGTTTTTTTTTTCTACTTGACAGTTTTAATAAAAACTGTCAAGTATATCAAAATTGCAGGCGTCAAGTATTGCTAGTTTTGTAGTAGTGGGTATAGATCAAATGACGAGCGTAAACCTTTCCAAGGATGGGCTGACTTAAAACGACGATTATTAATTTGATTCTAATTAACTTTAGTTTTATTTTATATATATTTGTTTACTTTAAACATTATAACACCTAACGATTGAGTAACACCCTAGAAATAATATCTCCAAACAATTATTCATGTTCGACCCTGGATCACCCAAGTAAACCTTCTGCTTCGCTTGCACTTAGACAAGCAGTAGGAAAACTTGGATTCAATGATGACTTAGGCTTCACGCGATAAAGAGGTGCATAGTGAGCACTTTATGCTATGATCATGACCCATGACGTATTGCTTAGAATGAACCATGCAATATAGAAAGACATGGTGAGCACATTACATGCAGTGAACCTACTTAGTGATGTATTGCAGTTGTGTTACCCAGATGTTAGATTACCAAGACTAAGTCCAAAGTAACATTTATATGTTATTCCAACAAAAGAACACACCAACCACTGGGATATTGCAGAAAGAGTGATTATGTAAAATATACCCAGTAAAGGACCCACTACTAGTTCCGCTAGTTGTTTGTTAACTTCCCTTTAGAGCCTCGTGAGGAGGTACCCAAAACTATCGTGCTCCCGAACACATGTAATCTAGTGAGCCCTTAGGAACACTCTCATTTGTTGGTGAATCCAAAGAAACACCTATGATGTCAGGTTGTAAGTGATCCCGTCGAACCACTCATAATCATATTCATGACAGATTGGTGGTCCCGTCGAACGCACACAGTCATAAATCTGTGAAAGTTGGTGATCTTGAGAGACTCCTATGTAGGTAAAACCCTAATAGACAAAGTTAACAGGAAGCCATAATCCATAGAATGTAACCAAGGGCAGATTAATTAATGGGCCAGTGGGGACATGTGCCCCCTTTCACATAGAGTATCAGGGGTACACGACTGTGCTCACCATGCACTTAGCCATCTACCATTGAGTTCAAGCAAGATTGTATTGATTTGACTCTGTTATCTTGACTGGGTTCAAGCATTACAATTGAAGGGATAAAAGCCTTATGGTAGCTGTAACACCCCGAACTCTAAGGTAATTGATTTTAATCAAATTTCTCTATTTTTAGGATTTTTTTTATTAAGTTGGGTGTTATTTTATTGCTTTTGGCTTGGAAGAGAATTTTAATTAATGGGAAAGAAAAGAAGTGAAGGAGGAAAAGGTAATAATAATAATAATAATAATAATAATAATATATTAATATTATTATTAATTATTATTGTTAATTATTATTATTATTATAAAAAAAAAAAGAAATTAAAATTTCTCTTCCCCTTCTTCCTTTCGCGCGTACACCCCTCCTCCCCCTGTTTTTCTTCTTCTTTTTTTTCTACTCTACCCAGCCGTCGCAGCCATCCCCTTCCAATTCTTTTCCGATTGTAGTCGAGCCTCACGCCGTAGACGCCGCCGCACCTCATTTGACCGTCCGTTCGGGCCTGTCTCCGTCCTCAACAGCCGCTCCTCCTCCCTTTGCGTTTCTGTCCGCCGCCGCCAACGACTGCCCGAGCCTCGTCGTCTCACCATCCGCAAGGCTACCGCCGTCTCTCCCTCCCAAACCCCTCTATTAGCGAAACTGCCGGCATGTCGTGAAGCCGCATTACCGAGTGACTCTTCGTCTCCTAACCGCGAATCACAACCGACTTACATTATGATCGGGTTGCACGATTTTTTTTTTGTCTAGGTTCGATTGCTGCTGCCTTTATTTTGCTGAGAACTTTCGAAGTTTTGTTGGTGATATGAAATTATGGGCTTTGTGACGTTGTTTCTTAATTACCATAAGCATTAAGGTTGGAATAATTGATTTGGATGTTGTTTGGTTTAAGGTGATTTTTAGAAGAGGTTGTGTGTAAATTCTTGAGTTGCAGCAAGTTTCATTGGAAGTTTATGTTTCATTCGACTTGGGTAAGTTGCGAATTTCACATTGATCGGGTTGATTTTTAAGTGAACATTATTGTTGAAAAAAAAAAAGTTGAGTTCTTGTCTTGGTGTGTAGGTTTGCTTAGTTGAATTCAGTTCGATCAAGAAGTTTAGGTAACTTCAAGGTAAAGGACTTTCTACTGGACTCACCTTTAAAGCAGAATATGTTGACTTTATGTTGTCTCTAAACTGAGGATGGATGTCAGATATGATATATGTATATTGGAGTAGACTCGAGATTTAGTGTACGCTATGATGACTGAAACTATATATATGAATTCTTGTGAATGTGGAAATGACTGAAACTTGTAGAATTGTACTTAAATAGTATGTGGACTGGTTGTGTACTTGTGAACTGAAGTGTTGTTATGCTTATTTAGCCTGTTAACTGATGTGTTGATATGTTACTGACTGACTTTGGCCTAAATCAGAGTAAGATGACTGTTAAGGTATTGGAACGTGTGCCCTGCAGGTGTCCTACGGGATCACCATTTATTGTGCATCCTTCGGGAGCATTAGACTAATATGTGTTTCTACAGATCACTAGACAATTTGTACGTCCCTCGGGGCGTTAGACTGATTATGTGTATCCTACGGGATCACAAGACTGTGACTGTGCAGGGTTCCCCGTTAGAAAGTTAATAGTTAATTTTTCCACCTAACGAGACCAGTAGTGGGTCTGTTACTGGATATGTTTATACTCACCCTTTTATGTTTAAATTTTTCAGGCAAGGGTAACACGAGGGGCAGACCGACGAGGGACAAGAAGGAGCCGTGATTTGCCATAGGGTAAAAGTCTTTCAAATTGCTTCCGCTTTAAATGTTTTTTTTTTTTTTTAGTATTTGAGACTAAACTGGGTTTTCTTCTACTTACTTTGAAAACTGTTATTTGTTTCATTTTTTTTTATAAACGATAGTTTAAAATTTTTAAACTCATTTGAAATAGGGCCCGAATAAATACTCCTTGATATTATTGAAATTTTATTTGAATTGTCCAGTTTTATGTTTAAAGTATGAGTCTTGTATTAAAGTATTGATTTCAACTTATTTGCAAAGTGGGGTCGTTACAGCAGCGGAAAAATTTAAAGAACCGTTACTCAAATTAATTTGAGAATCTTAAAATACCAGTACATTGGCAAAATTTTAGAATCAAAATTCTAAATAAACACTAAGCATGCTTTTTATTAAAAGATACAGAGAACTTACTTTCGATGACGTATCTGAATCTACAAATCACCGAATTGGGGACACCACCCATCAGAGACCTTCCTATCCTTTGGGATGAGATTGGTTTGTGAGAACCAATTGGGATGGGAAAAAGGTTTAGAGAAACTCTTTTATTTTTGTAGAGAGAAAAAACCTTGGCTTTTTTCTAGATCAATTTGGTTAAAGAAAACCGTTTTCTTCTACATATTTATAACTCTCTTTCCTTCTTGGAATAGGAAAAGGAGTAGGAGAGAATCATGAGATTCTATTATCAAATCTACTAATTAACTAACAATTAATAAATTAGTTAATAATTAATTAAATCATATTTAATTAATTTTTCATTCAAATCTTATTTGAATAAATATCTCTCCAATATCTTATAGAATTATATTAATATAATTAATCAAAACATATTAATATTTCATTCAAATCTTATTTGAATGAATATCATCTCTGCAATATCTTATAAATTTAATTAAATCAAATTTAATTAAATAAAACTAAACTATTAATTAATTCTCTAATTAATTAATAGCTAAATTAAATATAGGTTTCTCTCATAATCAATAATTTTAATATGAATTCAATTCACATTAAATTAATATTTGAACTCATTCAAATATTTTATCTCTCATAAATTAATTTGAAATCATGTCCAAAATTAAATTTATATAATAAAGTTTGATAAACTTTATATTATAATGTATCACTATACATTATAATAATTCCCAAACTAAATTTGAACATTTCAAATTTCATCAAATATAAATAAATCTCATTACCCTTTACGAGCTAGGAAGGGGACTTAATGGACCTACATATCAAAAGCTACAACAATCTGAGATTAATTGGCTAAACTCATTAACCACATTAATCAATATTCGTTAACTGTGTGTACACTCCACTAAAGACTCACAGTTGAACTCTTCTCACTATAGATATATTTTCATGTCCACTAATATAGACCAATAACAGTAAGTTAGTCCTTCACGAGTGTTCGTAACACCAGTTGGGTCAATTTATCGTTTTACCCCTGGGTTACCTCTAATCCTTAAATACTAGTGCTCCTCCAATGAACAACTTGTTTATGATCCTACGAATAAACAGAAACCCCTCTTGTGCCATAGAGAGGGTAGGGCCCTTTGTTCAAGACCTGGAGACACAATTTAAGGGAACACTCATCTACTTACCCTAAAGTAGGGAAGGAGTGAATTCCATTTTGTGTAATTATGTTCCCAACTCCCCACTCGATCTTGTCCCCAAAATGATAAGCTTATTGAGTCGGTGACCTGGCCACTCTCACCCATACAAATCAAAGCACAATCCTTCGCGAACAGGAGTTCATAACACACTCAGGATTAAGACTAAGTTACCTAGGTCATCCTAGTGAAATAGAAACCTAACTAGTTAACAAAGTTACATCTAGTGGTTACTATTTGGAGGTCCGGTCTTATGAAAACTCATTGCATAGGATACCCTCACTCACATGTCAACTACATGAACCCGTTGGATCATTGCGTTTGTATCAAATACAAAGTGAGCTGTATCAATAGTGTTACCAGGATAAGGTACCCAACCTTATCCCTATACTATAGACCCTTTAAGCTGATCTTGAACATTGATCCCTGTATGTCTCTACACACTGTTCAAGACTCATTAAACAACTTAGGACGCTAGTTTATTGGATTTGGGTTATTAAGACAAAACTAATAATTTAATCAATAACAATTATTACAATAACAACACTTTATTAATAATGGTCAATGAATTATATTTACAATCTACGAGTTTTAGGACATAAATTCCAACAAATAACATCATGACCAAGTTTATCAAGCAAGCTAATATTGAGTTATCAAGCTAACGTGATTGAGTTTTAGGATATATAACGAATAAAGAATCATTTTATGAAACAAAGAATTATTTATTGAGGAAGTATTATTTACCAGAGTTGAAATGTTTTAGAAGCTTATATGATGCTTTGCATATATTGAAAAGCTAAACTTTGAGCATAACTGTTTGAAAATGCATGTTTTAGTAAATCAAATTAAATAGTTTAATTAATTAATCTTGAAGCATTATTGGAGCTTTTAATTTGTAGGTCCATTAGACCTCCTTACTAGCTCACACACGATATTATTATAATAATCAATGTTTTTTTAAAAACTTGAATTATTCAAATTATAAAGGAAATTTACATTAATTGTACAACATAAAATTAATATAATGTATATATATGTAGATTAAAAAACAAAGTTGAATTGAGTAGAAGATACAAAATTTTTTGAAATTAGAATAAGATAAAAAGAAATAACTTTCATGAGAGATTATAAAATTCAAATAATATAAAGCTTAATTTTCATAAATATAACAAATCGATAAAATATTTATGGTCCGTGTAACAAAATGAAATAACTCATGAAACTGGTCATTTTTCATTTTTTTTTTCTTTCCATCGTCTTTTTCTTTTGTAGTTTTCTTTTATTTTTTTTTTCAAACTGTTATTTGGTTCAAGATCGTGTACCAAATATAAAAGATCTAGTTTTTTATTCACAATGTTCATTGGTTGTTCTAAATATAAAAGATCATGAAAAAAATCGTTGGGATATTGGATAGCTAAATCTAAACGATCGTGTACCAAAATAGTCCAATCTAAACGATCATGTACAAAGAATCTTTAAAAAACCAATTAGATTTGGGTAACAGAATTTAAACGATCAAATCTAAACGAGCATGTTCCAAATATAAACGATCGTGTACCAAATCTAAACGATCATTTTTCACATATAAACAATTGAGTTTCAAATATAAACGATCGTGTACCAAAAAATCTTGAAAAAAAAATCGTTGAGATTTGACTATCCAAATTTAAACGATCGTGTACCAAAAAATTATGAAAAAAATTGTTGAAATTTTGCTCCAAATCTAAACGATCAAATCTAAACCATCGTGTAGGAAATAATAGCCAAATCTATACGATTATTACGCGCACTGGATGCAAATTAAAAATAGGGCATTTTTAGTATTTTCCATTGTAGGTCTGTGTGTTTTTTCCATTTGTAAAATTGTTTTATACCGTGTAAATATTTTGCCGTTTTATTATATTTTAAAAAGATCCCTAATATAAATGAGATCTAAAATTTATGTGAATGAGATTCATATTAAAATTATAGTTTACGAGAGTGATGCAAATGATTAGGATCAAAACGTTCATTTAAATATATAATATTTAATTGAATGGTTTAATTATTAAAGTTATTAATTAAAAAATCCTAATTATTATTTTATTAAAATAAAATTAAAACTAAATTAAAATTTCATTTTAATTTAATCTGATTAATTATCTTCTTGTACAGCATGATTTTGTTTTTTGTCTTTTTTTTTTCTAACGCATGATATTACTCCCTCAAACACTAAAAAATTCTCTCCCCAATTTTACACTGCCTTCTGTTTTTGTTTTCTCATCTTCCATAGATCTACAGTTCTCCACCAACCTTAAATCTTCTCCCAACAGAATAGAGAGGAAGACTTAAAGGTTATGTACTGTTTGGTGACAAGGAGAATTGTTGGTGTTTGAGATACCAGGGTTAGGAGAAGATTAGTCAGCAAATGTGAGATTGATCTTCGCTTTGCATTTTACCTACTATTTTGGAAATTATAAAATGTTTAGGTTTAAAAATATCTCTGTTATTCTTTATATTACAATGTAAATCCATGCATAAGAATAATTGAATGTACAGGGTGATCCATCGCTTCTGCTCGAATAGAGATCCCTTGAATTGTATCATTCGTAAACTCTTATTAGTGATATAATTTATTACTACTAAACTTCAAAAGTTTGATAAAACAATTTGGTCTAACATTAAGTTTTGTATTCTTAATCATTAAATTTGACAAATTATGTCATACTACTTGGGTAGATTTGATTTGAACTTAGTGAATAGTGTTGTTGCACATGTTAGTATTTAATTCTACATGGTGAGTCATTGATCATGATCATCGCATGCTATATGCTCACTATATACCTCTTCATTATGTAATTACTAAGTCCTCGTAGAGTACAAGTTGTCTTATTGTTTGTCCAATTGTAAGCGAAACAATAGGTTTCCTGGATAATCTAGAGTCGAACATAGAGAATTGAAATCAAATTCTTAGTTCAAGGATCTACTCTTCAATTAGGCAGTACAAAAGAATATTCTTACAGTATAAGTGAGTGTAAGTTAGACTATGTCTACTTATCTACACTAGAGAATTTACAAAGATGGATTAAGGTGAATGCAAGGTGGGATTGTGAACTAACTTGTATATAAGAAAGGGGTGAAGGAATGTCTATGCATTACTTGGCGATTAAGCAATATGAAAGCCTTGTTCCGATATAAATTTATTAACTAGCTTATGATTAAGGCGAGCACCTCTCAGTGTCTTTAAACGCCACACTTGCTCATCTCTTGGGATGCAAATGACTAAACTTGGTAAAGCAATGTATATCTAGAAGAGTTCACTTACCAAACTTATAGAGCTTCTCTTTTAAGGGTGATAACCTCTCGGCACCAAATACCCACACTTGTTCTCCTTTCGGGACACAAATAATGGAAGTTATCTCGCCTAGGTGGAGTTTGTCTCCAAAATTCTACTTGCATGTGTTAGGCATATCCTTGCTACTTGCCCTCTCGAGTAGTTGGCGATAAGCATTGGCCAAGTGATGAAAATAACTTAACTAACGTGATAAGAACTATAAGTTAAGCTTAATTCTTATCAATAATCTATCATAGTGCCTAAACTACCAATAACACATTGATAGGTGTAGAGTAAAGACATGATGGATTGAAAAGGTATATAAATATGCAATGTATTAAAGAATATAGGTCATAGACCACTGTACAATATGAACAAATACATTACAAAGAAAATACAAAAATGGAAAGAATAGAGATGAATAATACAAGTTAGTGAGGAATGGAAGATGTGATCTTCTTCATTCAGAGCTCAAGCTTCCACTCAATGGTTGATCAAAGAAGAGGAAGAATGACTTTACATACGATGGAAAAGCTAGTTCTTTCCACCACTCTCTAGGCTTTGGGCCGGTTTGTACAAGCATATGACTTTTCTCTCGACCAACCTTCCACTCTTTTGGCCCATCCAGACATCATTTGTGGTCCATTCGACCACCACTCTACTTGATGGTGATGGAGTCCTTAATTTTTATAGGCAAATTTGGGGGGAAAACTTAGTTCTATTATCCTAAACGTGTCAGCGCCAAAAGCAGCCTGTGTCAAGTCACATCAACTTCATCTATCACTTTTGTCTCTTCTAGCGAATCTCTTCTCGCATGCGAAAAAGATCTTCTCACATAGACTTTAATGTGAGTTCCTCTACGATTCACTAGTCTTCTACTTTTATTCAGATTCTGCATTAAGACACTAGAAACAAAGTGAAACAGGCATGAATGTTTATGTAAAGTGTATTTATAAATTTTTATGAATTTACATCATAAGCTACACATTTTGACACATTTACTACGCGTTTTAGTCTTATTATTCAATAAAAAAGGCTATAATAATTTGTACTTGTACAAGTTATCCCACAACTATACCTGAATTTTAAGAATATATAAAAGACACCTAATATAAAAGACATCAATTAGGTATATGGTTGTGAGTGGGGGCCTACAAATTTATTTTATGTTCAACCATGAGTATAAAATAAAATAACATAAAATAAAATAAAATAAAGGTTGAAATAAATAATAATTAAAATGGTTGACATTAACCCACGATAGACTCAATTCAAAAGAAGAGCCGTGAACTAGTTTTAGTAGAGAAGTCAACATGGTATAAATTTATTGATCCTTCTTCTCCTTTTTTGGATGCAAAAAGTTAAATGATTTATTTTAAACAAAAGCTTATACTAAATTAATTTTAATGGATGTAAACAACAAAATAACAATAATAACAAAAAACCACAAACTCAAATCTTGTATTATTTTATTCACTTCCCTTTTCTTTACCAAATCGATATATAAAAGAAATCCTTATCGTTTTTGTTTCTTTTTTATTTTCTTGCCCCTTTAATTTGTTTACATAAAGTTATTTTTGCGTGCAATTGCACGATGGATCTTTCCACGCTATTGTTATCCATTTTAATTTGGTGGGAAAAGTGGGTGAAAAGACTCGCTTTCGCTGATTCGACACCTTTGCTTCCACATTTTACCTTTCATTCAAATTAGTCTTTCGTTATAGTATTTAATGTGTTTAAGAGTATAATTGTAATTATTATGCTCTTAAACTTTTAAAATTTAAAGATATTCTACCCTTAAGTTTGAATGGAGTATATTAATATTTGTTTCAAAATACTCGTAAACATTTTTAAATTTTTTCAAAAATACCCTTAAACTTACGATAAAATTCAAAACACACTATATGTTACTATATAAACAAAAATCATTAGTACATCATCACAAAAATACTTTTGAATTTTAAAAGTTGCATGCATAATCTCAACCTTAAAAAAATTAAGTTAAAAAAGTGTTGCTCTTTGTTCGAGATAACTAAGGATAAAGAGTGGAAAACACATCAACTAAACTTAGAAATTATGCAATATTGTGATCTAAGCTTTCAGATGTTTACGGTGCTTAAATCCTAGAAACTACAACATTTTTTTGTTGTTCATTGCATGGTTCAAAGAAAAAGAGAAATTTGTCTAAAGTGTAACTTTCAAACACACTTCTAGAAGGCAAAGTGAAGCTTTGTCATCAAGCATGGAGTCAATGCGGCAAACTCGGTGAGAAATGAAACCACTTGAAGTTGGAGATGAAAACAAAAACCAAGAGGCGTTGAGAAAACATGATGGTTATCCATCACGTAGAAGAGTAAGGTGCTAAGAACTAAAAATGGCGAGTCTTCCTAATCGTGGGTGGATCACACAAAGCGTATGAATCAGTTGGACACCTTATTTTGGGGACACTATGGATGTGGTCCACTTTGTAGTTAGTACTAACGTGATCCTGAATTGTTCATGTGTAGAGACATTAAAGTGGGAGTATCCCATGTGAAGAGTTTACATAAGCCTGCACCATGAAATATTCACTTTTACATTATAATACCATTTATTGTATAAAATTGACTATTTCGATTATAAATGATCTAGGTAGCTTAATCTTAATCTTAGGCTAACTATGAAGATGGGCAAGGGGTTATGAACAACCTTTATCTGTTTTAGGTGAGAGTCTACAAAGGAGAGAGATTTCCTCAACCATTTTTCCCTCAATGTAAAGGAAAAAATCAGAACCAAAGAGTATGAACACTCGTACTCTATGACTTACATCTTTTTATGTGTTTCATTTTTGTATTTTGTTAACATTTGTAGCCACGGGCTCAAGACGACGCAGAGCGGCCGACGTCCTCAAAAGAGTTTTTTTTTTTTTAATGAAAAATAAGTCTCCACCAATCCTTTTTTTTAGGGTGTGATTGGACACTAAAATAAAGTAAATAAGTTTTTTTTTTTAAATGGTCTGCGAAAAATAGAGTTGGGTTCGGGAGTCATTTGTGTACGGGGAAGGTATTAGCACCCCGTAACACCCATTTAGAAAACGGTGACCAAACTTAAAGTCTTAAATAAAATTCATTTTTTTTTAATGTTTTATTTCCTTCCTCATCACTCCCATATTTGAAGCAATGATCCCATAAAATACATGGAATAATATTCCATTAATTAGACTATATTGAGGAAAATTCCCCACCTCAAGAAAATGTGAAATTATTACAATTTCTCAAAATCTATCATAGGATAGTCTTCGAATAATTTTTTTTAAAAATTTGATTAAATTCATTTTTTCTTAGGATCAAATCTTGGACTCCCAAAGATATCAATCCCTCACCTCAAGAATCTAGAAATAACGGACTCCCAGAAAGTTCTAGATTCCATCTTAGGATTTTTTTAGTGAAATGGAAGTGAGTTATTAAAAAAAAAGTTGATTAGGAAAACTTATGAAATATAGGTTATGTTATTTCGTTGCATTAATATTGTTATTTGAGTTTACCGTCTCAGATTTAAAGTTGGGTTATATTATGTGAAAGTACTAGGCGATGTAGTAAAGTCCAAAAGTTGTAAATTTCTACTACAATAAGAAAGTCTAAGTTTGAGGCAAAGGCTTCACGAAAGGACAATATAAGAAGTTGTTCTACTTACTAGGCGTTCAACGCGTCATCTCGTGGGGAGATACGAGATGAGTGTCTAGGCGGCACACACCATCTAGTCGCACGAAGTGGTATTGGGGGTGGGACGTGATAAGAACAAAATTAAAGATTAAAATTAGAAAATAAATTAGACATGATTCTCAAAAAAAAGAATTGCTAGAATTGCATTCACTGTAACAACCCAACTTTACTAGAAGGTTGAGGTCATTACTATTTAAATAAGTATAGTTTTTTTTTTTTAAAGGAAAATTAGTTTATAAGTTGAGAAAAAAATTTAAATAATAAGAAAATAAATAAGTAATTAAAGTGGTAAAACAAAATACTAGTTTGGGCCCATAAAATAAAAAAAATACATTAAAATAATTATACCAAAGTTCTGAAATCCAAAAAAAAAAAGATAATTACTTAAACATAAATGCGGAAAAGCTGAACTATTCCCTATGGCGAACCACGGTCACTTCTTATCATTCGCCAGCTTGCCCTTGCCTTTACCCTTACCTGAAAATTAAACATTTAAAAGAATGAGTATAAAATTATACTCAGTAAGAGACCCATACTTAGTCTCCCTATGTGTTGTTAGTCTCTTTGTTAGAGTCCTGAAATAAAGTACCACGCTCTATGGTACTCCCGAACGCACACTATCCAGTAGTCCCACCGGAACTGAACTGGGCTCTCGGTGAACCCGAAGGAATCACCCTAAAGGAGAGTCGGACTGTAAGTGATCCCGTCGAATCACGTCTCAATAACTACTCAAACATATATAGGGGAGGTCCTTGATGGACCCCTCGTGATACGACTCTAACCAGCAGACCAACAGAACACTATAGGCTATACATGCTCATCATAAAATCAACATCTCAGCTCAACACACATAATCTCAGAAATACATATAATCACATCATCATGCACCAATGGTACTGCATCTCAATCAAAAGGGGGAAAAATCTCTTACCAGGAGATCTGCTAAAATAATTTACAGGTTGGCAGTCAATTCCTCACAATACTCAGTCCTAAACATAAACAAAATTAACATTAATAATCTTGTCAACCATCACCCTACAGTTTAATTAAGCAACCAAACTTATCCAAGCTTACCCCAAGATTAGGGTTGAATCCAACACCACCTTAACTGAAAAATTCACAGTCCTATTTCCACCAATTTCACTTGAACCTTCAAGCAACCATAGATCAACTTATTCCAAATACCATCTCATTTATGATAAAAAAAATATTTAATTGGGTGTACCAAACCCATACAAACTCACCCAAATGGCTCAAAAGGTTGCAAGAGGCTAAACTAGAAGATGGCTCGACTAGAAGAGGCTTCGGCTCGGACGCGGCTTGGTGGAGAAGAACTCACGCGTGCGGCTCGAAGCAGTGGAGACACTCGGCTTGCTACTCGGACGCAGCTCGGTGGAGACAGACGCGTGCGGCTGGACGAACGACTTGCGGATGCGAGCGGCTTGCGGACGTGTGCGGCTGGACGAGGTAACGCGGCGTGGACCCGTGCGGCTGGAACCTGTGCGGCTGCGGCTTGTGATTTGGAGAAGACGGACGTGCGGCTGCAACATTCAGACGAGCGGCTGTCGGTCTCGACTCCGATTCAGACGACGCGATGAAGGTCAGACGGCGGCGGCGGTGATGTTCGACTTGCGGCTGCCGGCGGAAGGGACTGACGGAGATGAGAACGGTAGAGATTCCTTGCGACGGCTAGGGTTCTTTGTGAGGAAGAAGATGATAAATTTTATTACCATTAATATTATTATTATTAAATTTCCCCCAAATAACTCCTCTTTTCCTTCATCTCTTCCTATTCCCATTTAATTTTCCCTCTCTCTTCATTAATAACCCTTATATCACCTCTTTTATATTTTTCCCATAAAACCTCCAACATAATTTAATTCACCAATCACAAATTCACTTCCATAAAATAATTAAAAAAAAATTCTAATAGTTTGGGGTGTTACATTCACAAAGAAAGTACCTTTGTTCATCATTGTTCCCCAAGTACCTTTAAGAAGAAATTCAAAGAAATAAGACATTTCTTGATGGAATTGGGAGAAAAGTTTTCTTGATCTTGAGAGATCAACAAGGCAAAAGTCCTATCTAAAATGTAAAATGAATTATGGAGTGAATTGTTATGAGATTATAACAAAATACAAAGAAAAAATTGTTTAAATAGCCAAGTAGGTCGGTTGGGGGAAAAGACATACATTTGACGCGAATTTGATTTCACAACGTTAGGCGGTGCAAAGACTCACGCTCTTGGGTCTTCAATGTCGTGTTTGGTGCTATGGTGTTGCTTGTATGTTAACCAATGGCGCCAAAAACTTGCTTGTGAAACATTGACTAACTTAGGACTTAGAGGAATAGTGTTTTTGCTTATGTCGGTCAGTGTTTATATCTACATGATGAGTCATTGATCAAGATCATTACATGTAAAATGCTTACTATAAATCTCTTCCTCATGTGATAACTAAGTCCTCGTTGTATACAAGTTTTCCTATTGCTTGTCCAAGTGTAAGCAAAACGACAGGTTTTTCTGGATGATCCAAGATCGAACACAGGGAATTGATGTCGAAGGTTAGTTCTAGGATCTACTCTCCAATTAGGCGGTATGAAAGAATAAACTATACAGTGTAAAAGAGTGTAAGTTTATACCATATCTGATTATGTATGCTAGAGAAATCTGTAAAGGTAATTTAATGAAGGTGGTTGTGAGAATGGAATGCAACTTTAAACTAACTTGTACAAAAAAAGGGAATGAAGGAAAATCTATGCATAACTAGGCGAATAAGTTATATGAAAGTCTTAATGCAATATGACTTACTTAACTAGCTAGCTTATGATTAAGGCGAGCTCCTCTTAGAGTCTTTAAATGCCACACTTGCTCTCCTTTCGAGATCCAAATGATTAAGCCTAGGTAGGCGAGGTATATCTAAAAGATTTCACTTACAAGACTTGTAGAACTTCTTGTTTAGGGGTGACAATCTCTAGACGCCTAATACCCACACTTGTTCTCCTTTCGGGATACAAATGATTGAAGTTACCTTGCCAAGGTGGAGTTTGTCTTCAAACATCTCTTTCCACGTGTTAGCCATATCCTTGGTACTTCTCCCATCGGGTAGTTGGCAATACACACTGGCTAAGTGATGAAAATAGCTCCGCTAATGCGATAAGAGTTATAAGTTAGGTCTTCTTATCAAGAAACTTTCATAGATCCTAAACTACAAATAACACAATGACAAATGAACAGTAAAGAAATGTGATAGATTGAAAAGGCATAAATATATATTGTATTAAAGAATAAAGGTCTATGCTCACTGTAAAATATGAACCAATACAATGTAAAGAAATAAAAAAAATGGAAGTAATAGAAATGAAATTAGAATTTAGGGGAGATGGAAAATGAGATCTTTTTCACTCAGACCTCAAACTTGAAGGGACAAAAGCCCATGACAGTTGGAGATTTTACATAATCATTCCTCAATTTAATTTGGGAATCTTAAAATACCTACAAAAACTAATTTTCTTATTATAACTTAAAGACTAAGCATGCTTTCTAATTAGAGATTAAATAAAGAAAAACTTACGTAGTTTGATGCCTCTGAATCTACAAAAAACTCCAAATTGGGACACCACTTGTCGGAGACCTTTCTATCTTCTAGGATGAGATTGGTTTGTGGGATTGAATTGGAATGGGAAAAATGTTTAGAAAGAAACATTTTTGTTTTGTTTTGTTTTGTTTTTTTTTGTTTTTTTGCAGAAGAGCAAAAACAAAACATTGGCTTAATGGATTAAGAAAAACTATTTTTCTTCTCCATATTTATAACTCTCTTTCCTTGAGTAGGACAGAATCAATCATGAGATTCTATTAATTTAAAAAATGTTAAATTAATAGAAATTTCAAATCTACTAATTAATTAATTAATCAATTAATAATTAATTAAATCATATTTAATTAATATTACATTTAAATCATATTTAACGAATATCTCTCCAATATCTTATAGTTTTAAATTAATTTAATTAAATAAAATAAAACTAAACTATTAATTAATTCTCCAATTAATTAATAGCTAAATTAAATATCTTATATTTAACTTAAATTAAATTTGAATCATATTCAAATATAAATTTCTCTCATAACCAATAATTTTAATATGAATTCAATTCACATTAAATTAATATTTGAACTCATTCAAATATTTTATCTATCATAAATTAGTTTTGAATTATATCCAAAATAAAATTTATATAATAAAGTTTGATTAAAATATATAAACTTTATATTATAATGTATCACCATACATTATACTAATTTCCAAAGTATATT
Source organism: Cucumis hystrix (assembly GCA_025688845.1). Lineage (NCBI taxonomy): Eukaryota > Viridiplantae > Streptophyta > Magnoliopsida > Cucurbitales > Cucurbitaceae > Cucumis > Cucumis hystrix. The sequence continues at coordinate 778,404 of CM046892.1, read as the reverse complement.
TGAACATTTCAAATTACAACAAATATAAATAAATCTCATTACCCTTTACGAGTTAGGAAGGATCTAATGGACCTATAGATCAGAAGCTACAACGATATAAGATTAATTGGCTAAAATCATTAACCACGTTAATCAATATTCGTTAATCATGTGTGTACACTCCACTAAAGACTCACAACTGAACTTTTCTCACTATAGATATATTTATGTGTCCATGAATGTAGACCAATAGTAGTAAGTTAATCCTTCACGAGTGTTCGTAATACCAGCTAGGTCAAATTACCCTTTTATCCTTAAGTTACCTCTAGTCCTTAAATACCAGTGCTCCTCAAATGAACAACCTGTTTATGGTCTACCCAATATACAAAAACCTCTCCCGTGCCATAGAGAGGGTAGGGCCATTTGTTTAAATCTCGGAGACACCATTTAAGTGAAGACTCATCTACTTACCATTAAAGTAGGGAATAAGTGAATTCCATCTTGTGTAATTATGTTTCCAGCTCCTCACTCGATCTTGTCCCTAAAAGGATAAGCATATTGAGTCAACAATCTAGTCAATCTGACCAGTACAAATCAAAGGACAATCCTTCGCGAACAGGAGTTCATAATACACTCAAGATTAAGACTAAGTTACCTAGGTCATCCTAATCAAATAAAAACCTAACTAGTTAACGAAGTTACATCTAGTGGTTACTATTTTGTGGTATGATCTTATGCAAACTCATTGTATAGGATACCCTCACTCGCATATCACCAACACGAACGCGTTAGATCATTGAATTTGTATTAAATACAAAGTGAGTCGTATCCATAGTGTTACCATGATAAGTTACCCAGCCTTATCCCTATATTATAGACCATTTAAGTTGATCTCGAACATTGATCTCTGTATGTCTTTACATATTGTTCAAGACTCATCAAACAAACTTAGGATGTTAGTTTATTGGACTTGGGTTATTAAGACAAAAATAATAGTATAATTAACAACATTTTTTATAAGAATAACACTTTTTTAATAACAGTCAATTGATTATATTTACAATTTACTAGTTTTAGGACATAAATCCCAACAAAGCTTTCACTCATGAACTAACTGGAGAAGTGAAAGAAGTGTTTTACAAATGGAGGAAAGGCTGCTCCTTTTCACCTACTCTCTAGGGTTTTTCTCACCTCTTCAGTTGTACGAATGGCAGTCCATTCAGATGTTGCTCTCTTGGCCTATTCACACCTACTTTTCTTGATGGTGATGGGTTCCTTTTATAGGCAGATTTAGGCGGGAAAAATAATCTTCTGGACATGTCAGTGTCGAAAGTTGCCTATTGTCAAGTCATATCAACTCCATCTACCACTTTTGTCTCCTAGTAAATCTCTTCTTGCGTTATGATATCGTTTGCTCGCCTAATTTTCATACGAGTTCCTCTTCGATTTACTAACTTACTCTTTTGTTTTTTAGTCTGCGTTAAGACACTAAAAACAGGGTGAAACAGACATGGATGCTTATGTAAAGTGTGTATTTCTAAGTATGTATGCATTCACACTATAAGCTACGTGTTTGCACACTTCATATGCATTTTGACCTAATAACTTGTATTTCTACAAGTTATCAGGCGTTAGGGCAGCTAGTTTCCATTTATTTACGGTTTTTCCACTGTTTCTTTTTTTTTTTGGCTCATTTTTGTTTGTTTTAGCTCAAATTTGAGTCATTCTTGTTGCATTGGCTTTCTTCACTTTTGTAGATAATAATTTCTTATAAAATAAGAGAATTAATACATGAGTGTGGCTATCCATAGAGTTTTAACCTAGAAAACCTAGCCTATTTACTGGGCAATATCACACCTTCTGCTTAGGTTAAACTTATGCTTACGCTTAATCTGCCACTAGTAAACCACTAAACTGACTTAATCTTCTTGTCTTATGTCTACCAACTCACTTTAGAACGTCTAACAACACAAACCTTGCTCACATAAGCCTTATTGGTTATGTTGCATAGCCTTCACTCACATGGTCTTGACATCTGGCTCTTTTATCACTAGTAGGTTGTGTAGCTCACTCATACAGTCTAACAACTCTTCATTTCTTCCTAGCAAACACTTAAATGTTGTTTCTCGCATCTTACTCTCACATTTGGCCGTCGACACAACACTTAGGTTTGATAGTCTCGTCGCCTCACACATACATCCTTGGATGCCTAGGTGACATTAGTCTTCAATTTTTCCCTATCACTTGGTCGCCTATCTTCTCACATCTTAGATTTCATCTATACTCTACTCACGTTGCCTATCTCATGCCAATTACTCTTTGCCGTCTACTTAATACAACAATTGAAGCCATACATAGGCTACATACAATCCTTATTAGCTTTTTGATCCTTTACACTTAACTTACACTACCTAGCAAGTGATATAACAATAATATCAACAATAATGCTCCAAGAAAATACTTCAGTAAAGATGTAGTAAAGTCCAGGGTTTACAAATCATGGCACATCTATTCATGAGTATGGAGAGATAAATACAGTCATGATAGATTGAGGAGCATAGGTAGTCATAATCGATTTAGGTTAATCGAGGTGGATAGAGCGAGCAACCGGCCTTAAAACTTTATATGATTTCTTAGTTTAGATTTTCAATTCAACAAGTTTTAGATTTTAATTTTAAGTTTATAAATAATTGAGAGAATTTTGAATCTTCTTTAAATCTCATAATAAAGAGGAAAAAAAGGAAAAATAATGATCTGGTGATACCTAAGCTCAACCAAAGCGCACACGTCAAATGTGGGGAGCATTATGTTTCCCTCCCTTTGTTTGTCCTTGTGCTTTTGTTTTGAAAGTTCGGGGTGGGGTTTGGTTTCGCTTGCTTGCTTTTTTTGCTTCATATGTTGCTGTGTGTACACTTGTGCTTTTGTGATGATTTTCATCCATATCTAGATAACCCTTGAGCACCTGAGTTCGGATTTGTGATTTTGTGATTTTGTGAATGTATGAATGAAATGAATTGAATGAGTGATTGATTGCTTAAAGAAAATTTTATATGTTGCATGTTCTCTGTTGTTGTTTAGTTCATGACTTGGACAGTATCGATGATACACTGTTCTTGTCTATGCTCATATGATCTCAAGTATGAACAGAACACCATAATTTTAAGCCCATTAAAAAAAATCTTGCCATCATGCATGTTGGTATACTTTGTTAAGTAAATTTGAACCTTAGATCTTTAGAATGGGATGGCTTTGCTCATATTTTTGTCTCACCTCAAAGGGTTCCTTTTCGGTCTAATAATAATACATCTTGTTCCTTGTTAATACTTGATTATGAGAATAAAAAGCCTTATAAAAAAAAAAGTTAAAAGCAAAAGCAATGCTAGCTAGCTTGCAAAAAAAGTGTGTTTGTGGATGGACTCCCTTGTTATCAATTAAGGTTGCCCGATGTTAGTGTTGTACAAACTCTTGTAGGACGAGTGTGAAAGCTACATGCCCTAGGTAAAAGAAACTGTTATGCAAAAAGTATAAGGAAATATTAAAAATAGGCATCCCTAATCTAGATATTACTACCATTTTTTGTAAGATAGTTTAATGAAAGATGACCGAGAACCGAACCAAAGTAGGCGAAACAAATTGAGAGTTGCCAAACCCTTTCAAGCATGCTTAGAGTCAAAATAACGAGGATTGCCTCCACTTATGCATAGATTTTAATGAAAAAAGTTCGTTTCTAAATTACTTAATTGATTGTAAGCATAACTACTTTGAAGCTTGTTATAACTTGAGTTTAATTCAAACATTGTGATTTTAGATGGACAAATATATTGCATGCATAATTGAATGGTTTCACTTTTATGCATGAACTTCATTGCATGATGTTTGAATGTATGATTTTGACATGTAGATCACTAATTAAGCATGGTTAGGAAAATTTTCAGAAAATTTCCAACTCTCAATTCCTGGCTTCAGCACGCGTTTGAACCTCAAATCGCTACTTAGTATTGCTTGCAATTTTCTTCACCTCGCGTTGCCTTGATTCATTGCCAATCCTCAAAAGCACATTCTTCTCAAAACTCCTTTCTTCAAAAACTCTTATCCCTAATTGATCCTTCCATTTCAGGCACGGGTCTCACAAAAATGCACTATAAAATGGGTACAAATTATATAACACATTCAAACATGCAACCATCTGAAAGGGCAACAAACTCCCCTTCATTGTGATGACAAAGTGCTTTATTTTAATTTGAAAAGTTTACACGACTTTCAATAATTGCTTGAATAAAAAAATGGACATTTTTAAAAATAGCAAACAAAATTAAAATATTTACAAGATAACAAAATTTTAGATTCTATCACTATAGTCTTCTATCACTATAGCATATCAATGACTATAAGTGATAGAATCTGGTATAGGTTGTAAGTATTTTGTAAAATTTGTTGTTTTTGAAAACTTCTCTAAAAAAAATTTAATTGTTGGTCACATGACTAATTGCTCTGGTGGGTTACACAGCTCGCATCGATCATAGAAGACTCACAAATATGATACGTGTGAATTTGAAGTTTCTTAACCATCGCAATCACTCCTTATAAACCACAATCCAAATCACTTCGTACCAATAGATATAATGATCTCATATCACTCGACCTAATTATCCTTACTTATACTCATAATCCTTAATTAAATACTTGCTTTGTTTTAAGTCATAATACACCTAGATTTTTGTTTAAAATAAGACGAATATATATACAGCACAAATATGAGCTACAACTAAAAATTTCTCAAAACAAATAATGAAAAAAAAAGCACGTCTTATATGGAAAAGTATTTCCCAATACGTATACATACCACAATGACCTATCCAATATAACTCTATGAATTTAAGTTCTAATCCTCTAATCTCACATAATAACCTTATAAGTTTTTAATGCATAGACATATGAAACATAACCGTAGAAGTCACGAAGAATGCAGAAAAATTCACCCTCAACAAAGAAAAAATCAGAAAATTTTAATATTAATACAAAACGTTATTTGTCAACTTGGAATGGTTGGACGGCTTTAATATATACAAAATTAGATTAAGATATGTATTAATACTACTTTTCCATTGGGTTATTTAAATAATTTTGAAAAGTAAGATGACTTTATTTAGACAAAAAAAAATTATAAAGGTTGCAGACACTGAATTCCATTTGCCCATTAACTAACCAAAAAAATATTTATCAAGTAATGCAGATACAAATTCATAAGGGAGGACACTTGACTAGTGAGACATATAATAATTGTGACCCATAGTTTTATACATCTAACACTCATACTACCTTTCTAAAGTAAAATTGTTTTTAATACTTGTTGAAATTCTTCCCCACTTTTTTTTGTTTAACAAAGTTACTTTATATGTATTTTCTCTTATACTTACTTTCCGGTGTGTTTATGGAAAAGTTCTTTTACTTGAATTTAACGCTTACTCTATTAGTACCTCAGGAAAGCACTAATATTACTTTAAAAAAGTAATTTAAAATACAACAGGAGCCCATTTGATTAAATAAGTAGAGTTAGTAAAACTTGTATTTAAATTTAAAACGTTAAGATTGAGTTTTTCCATAATGATAAAAATAATAGATTAATAAGAAAAATTAAAATTAAAATTGAATTAGTTGGTAAATGCGAAAAAAGTAGAATTAGGACAAGACAATTGAATTTCATGGTAAAGGTGATTATCAAAAAAGGGAAATCTGCCCTGCATGATAAAAAAGTTAAAAACAAGTTATAACTTTTTTTTTTCCCTAGTGTGAATATGAACAAATATGACAAGTAATTAATGATGTCAAATGGCTCTCAGATGGCAATTAAAGTGTTATTGGAGGGTCATCAGAGGGTCATCAGATAATTATCCGTTAAAAAAATTAAAAAAATAAAAATATGAAAATATGAAATTTTTTGTTTTCATCGACTTAGTAAAGTTTGTAGGTTGAACCGTTTAAGTATGTATAGAAATTCCTTTAACTAAATAATATTTTTAGTGGAAAGAAGTTTTGTTTTGGTCGTTGAGAACAGTGAGCAAGAACTCCAGGCAATATGGTAAAGATAGAAGCTGTCTTTGTCATCATAATTTTAGACTAAAGAATAATATAACCAAAGTGAAACAAATTCTAACTAGAAAAGCAATAAGACATGAGAAATGTTACACCCCGTGACCTAACTGGACGTGGAAAATGAAAAAAAGTTCAAACCCACGGTTTCATCAACATAATTATGACCTAGAGGTTAGCCTATAATATGAAAATGGTTTCCCTTGTTCAACTAACTTCAGATTTAACTCGATTTGATTCTAAAATTGTAATTTTGATGTCGCAGATCAACTGATCAATATGTAATTAAATACGTTATCATGAGTACTTAGGAACAAAAACACTTCTACTTTTTATAAAACGACCAATGTTTTATAACCCTTTAAACACCGTTAAACAAAATCAATCAGTGTTTTTTCCCCAAGCAAGGGGTCTATCCAACCATTCACAGAAAAGCTAAGAATGTGATGGAAGAAACTGAGCCAGGAGTTTAATTAATTACCTGTTGAGTTATGCTTTTGCAAAAGTTATTAATGGCGTCTATCTCTTGATATGTGGCTTAGAACATCTTTGGTTGGAGCATGTCCATCAATATTCATTTTAAATATATCGAAAAAGTGCAATTGAATTGCAACCAATAATCATCAAAAGTCAACAAAATAATCTAATATAAGAAAATAGAACAATCAAGGAGAGTTCACCCCACTTTTTGAAGGAAAAAAAGTTGTACACCTAGTAGTTCGTGTTTTATATTTACATGAATTCTATTTGTCTTGTGAAGATCCCACGTTGAAAAGTTAAGAATCCTCTCAAGTTAAAAGTATGCATTGAATTCTTTTAGTTGTCAATTAAGCCTAAGATGAAACTTCACATATCATATCATGTGATATAAGATCTATTTCAAATGGTTTAAAATATACATTAAAAAATTTTCAATATTTATTTTGATGGGTTACCAAACACTTCAACTTTTTTTCTTAAATAACTTATTTTAAAATTTAAATTTTCAAAAGTTAAAATAAACGTTGCCACACTGTAAAACCTAAAACCTATTTTCCTAAGGTAGGTTATATAGGAAAGGAAGGTTAGTGAGACTTGTTAATCGCATAAGTGACATTGTTGGTGTATCTTTCTAGCCAAGGTGGCTCTGAGGAAGAAATTTTGACTAAGTATTTTTCATTGGCAGCCGAAGAGGTTAGCAAAAGTGAAAATTTTTTTTGGCTAAGTATCAAACTATGTGTTTTGAGCATAGGCTAAGCAGCCAAGGAGTACCAAAAAATAACCTCTAAAAGACAAGGGTAAGCGACCAAGGGGGCCTTGATACCCTCCAAGTATGGAGCTAGGTGTCACGGTCATATTTTTCCAAGGTGTGTTTACCTATGGCTATATGTTCCGAATACCTTCCATTTATCTTATCCTTAAATCTCATATCTAGTTTAGGTAGTTGCATTTCATTTTAAGTCATAAAGCTTGGGTGTGGCGTTTCGGCATTTTCATATGCAAGCCTACCAGAGATGAAAATGTTCAAAATGTACTATAGGGGAGGCATACCAGTTGAATCCCCGCCCAAGCATTAGTTGTATTCTTTGCAAGCAATCCTTTTTTTCCTTGCAACTGACAATCTTTAATGCTTATTGTAACGTCTATTTCAATGTATTTCTTTCCTTCCCGCGTTTTATAAACAAATTTCCCAAGAACGCCAAGGAAGGTTACGACATACGTCGACGTAATCCGCAACTTTCAGATTTTGATCAGCTGACTTGTTCACCGAGTTAGAACAAGTGCCGCACAATCGTCCGTCTCGAGGTTAAAACGCTACGATTGTGACACTAGGCAGCCATGATGGTGAGCACCAAGGGAAGCAAGCTAACTTCCAAAGACACAGGCAAAACTAGGCGTTTTGAAAATTTCTTGTGACACTAGGCGAGATGGCTTGGAGGCCAGCTGCTTAAAGGCACGCGACAAGAGGGCTTTGTGGGAAAAGCTGAGCCACAAGAGGTGTCGTCGGAAAGCTGTATGCTTTGAAGCACGCAGCCAGGTAACTCATGCGAGTTAAGTGTGAGATTGGTTTACTGTTTAGGTCTACATAGGAGTGTCTTAGGCATTTTGAGCCTAAGCTAAAGCGATATAAGTTGTCAATCTAACCTCTAAGAATAAGACTATGCGGCCAAGAGCATGAGATCAAATGTTGGCAAGCATGACTAGGCGAGAAGAGCCATACTAGGCATTAAAGTATGTGTCATGCAACGAAGGCAAGACACGTGGGCAAGGGCAATGAGTGTGTGCAGTAAGGCTTGGATATGTGCATGGCAAGTAATCATGCAAGCAAAATGAAGCTCTAGGCATTTTAGGCAAGAGGTACGAAATGGGAATCCATATGTCATGGCATGCAAAAAATCTAGATTTTGAAAAGCAGGACACACTGAGAGATAACCATGTAGTAGAAGGTGTCTCACAAACCACTCGTGCCATTTATGTAACTCCAATTGAAAAAAATCTCAAAATGAGTCTAGTTTACGAAGTAGGGCTATCAGGCAAATAAAAGACAAGAAAGGCACTCTTTGGGATGAAGAAAGCCACAAATGTCACTTGTTGGTTGAAACTGAGTAGTGTTCAGTTTTCACAAGTATGAGCTGCAATTTGGATTTTTAGTTAATAAGATCTAAACTTGTGTTCAGCTTCTAAACGAAAACCCAATTTCTGGACATGGGTATGAAGGTGGGTCGAGTGTTAAGAAGACAAGGCAAGCTAAGTGGACAAGAAGGCAAAAGAGGTTACTATGGGCGTTAAGTGTGCGTAGGGCAAGGCTCAGCTCATAGCCAGACGACAAGCTAGCTAGACGCGCATGGCAAGTACAACATACAACCAACTCTGCACGCACAGGGATGTGCAACGCGACATGACAAGTGGCCATGTGTGCACGCAGCACGCAAAGCACATGAGATTAACACGTCACCAAGGTCGCGCTTGCAAACGTCTCTACTGCCCATGCCTGCATGTCAGCCCAACCCACATTCTGTTTATAGGCCTTTTGTAGTATTTTGACAATTTTTGCGTGGAGTTTGGATTTTTTTATGGATTTAGGGACTTAAGGAAAATTAAATATAATATTTTTAGGAAAAGAGGATTTAAAAAGAATTTCACGAGCAAAGGGCTTAGCAACAAGTTTGTGAGTGACAAATGTAATTAAAATAATTTAGAATGTTTAATTAAAGCTGTTTACAAACATGTTTTCGATTAAGATTATCTTAAACATGTTTGAGGTGTTTAGAAATGATTTATGAGCATGCTTTCAGATTTCTAAAGTAAGATAATTTACTCTACTAGAAAGGTACTTGCAAAGCATGAGTTTGAATGTGCGACTTATGTCATACATATTTTATTATAAGCTATTTCTTGGCATGTGTTATTAAGCATGAGGTTTGGAAGCTTGATATTAAAGTTGTGACTTAAAAAGGGATCACATTAAGCTACATGAGAACTTTATTGTGTTACTTCTGAATGTGTGTATATGATTCTCATACTGACACTACTACAAATTTGATCTTTCTTGACGCACGCAAATTTTGATTTCTTGATGGTCATAGCAAAAATCATCAAGAAAAATATTTTTCTTGATACAATGTTTATCTTGACGGTCATGTACATTAAGAAAAGTCTTCTTATTTTGTTGAAGAAATACGAAAAAACATAAAAAATGTGGATTTTTGATTTCCTTGATGGGCAAAGTTCTCTTAGTTTTGTTGATGGTCCACAAACGTCAAGAAAACTATTTCTCAATGGACAATAAACATCAAGGATAATATATTAGTTGATTAATTGGCAATGCCCATCAAGTTGGTTAGGTTTTCTGGATGGACTATGCCCATCAAGGGATGAATTTTCTTGATTTGCAATGGTCATCCTTGAAAAAAATTAATCTATTTGTCTTGGATTTTTTTATGGGTCTAGAGTTTCTTAATGGACAAAGACCAAAATAAGATCATAAAAAAGGTCCATCAAGAAAAATGATATCTTGATGGACATTGCCCATCAAGAAAAAAATTTATGGATAGTTGTAAATTTAGCAATTAGATTCAAAATAATTAAATATATAGCAACATTTTAAAAATTTTGCAAATATAGCAAAATTTGTCAAATTCTATCAACGGTAGAAGTCTATCAACGATAGATCATGTTGCAAATATTGGTCTATCAACAAGTCTATTAGCGATAGTTTTGCTATATTTGCAATTTTTTTAAATGTTGCTATATCCTTAATTATTATTTCTAAAATGGCCATCAACTACAATTACCCTTAATAATATTATTGATGAATATCGTATTTTCTGAGCCCCTTAATGAGGGTTCGGATTTTGTGCTTCATGGAAAATAGTTTTTTCTTGATGAACAATGCCCATCAAGATATCATTTTTCTTGATGGGCTTTGCCCATGATTTTATTATAAACCCAAAATTATAAATTTTTGAGTAATTGTAATTGATAGCCATTTTAGAAATAATAATTAAGAATATAGCAACATCTAAAAAAAATAGCAAATACAGCAAAACTATCGCTGATAGACTTGTATGGCCTATCAATGATAGACCAATATTTGCAACATGTTCTATCGGTGATAGACTTCTATCATTAATAGAATTTGACAAATTTTACTATATTTGCAAATTTTTTAAAATGTTGCTGTATACTTAATTATTTTGAATCTAATTGCTAAATTTGCAACTATCCCTATTCTTAAATTTTTACTATTTGTTTCCAATTATTACTTTCTATTAATCTATAATACAATATTACTTTTGTAAAAGTTAACTGTTGTAATTATAATTTGATTAAATAAGTGACTTTATCAAAATCAAATTAGTTTTGTGTTCAACTTTAATGAGTTGAATTGAAAGTTTGTAATTTATGATTTTTAAAATTTGTAGAATTTGTAGAAGTTGTAGAAGCCCCTACCGATGCAAATTAGCACGGAGCTAAGGTGGGTGTAGAAAAGAAAGAATGGAGAAGTAAAATAGAAAAAAAGAATGGGTTTTTTTTATGACACTCCTTTCTTGATGGCCAAGGGTATCAAAGAAAACGATTTTCTTGATGGACTTTTTAGTTTCCTTGATGGACATAAAAGATCAAAGTTTCATTTCTTGATGGTCGGACTTTCTTGATGTCTGCCTATTTGATGGGCAAAGACCATCAAGGTAGACATTATTTGACGTGTTTTGCACATCAAAGAAGGCCAAATTTGTAGTAGTGTGATGTGAAGGTTTTAGACGACCTATGCTATATATACATCACTGAAGGCATCAGTGCCTAAGGGGGAAGGTTCAACTGATTTTGGCCTATTGATTATTATGAATAAATTTTACTGTTGGAATTCGGTGATAGTCTAATGTACCTCAAAGCTTATGAATTATTTTAAAAGACTTAGAAACAATATTTATGCGATTATGCTGAGCTTTAAGCTACATTTACATAATGTCTTATGATATTTCACGAATTTGTATGTTTGAAAGAGTATGGCTATTTAGAAAAACATGTTTTAGATAATTGTCACTCACTAAGTTTTTCAACTCATTATTTCAAAATGTTTTCTCACTTTCCAAACATCGGTTATGTGTTCCCTCAAACTGAGCTTACTGGTGCCAAGTCAAATAATCTGACAAGGTCATCAAAATATAACTGTAATAGGTAGTCTTAGTCGGTTTATAAGTGTTGTCAAGATATGGTAGTGCTTACCAACCCTCACACCCTCTTTTGGGATTAGCTAGTAAGTTGTGGCCTTGGGAGGGAGTGTTGTACAAACCCCTTCCCAAACCCCTCTCTAGTCCAAGAGAGTATAAAGCCAACAAGCATTGTCTTAGTTACTCTTACGACACTTACTAACATCATCACTAAATTTACTAACTCTCTTAGTTAGCTTAAGGTAAACTAAATACAATATCCATATATTACTCATATATTTAAACATTCGTCACACCACAACTAAGTACCATACATCATAAGACTATAAGAAGTTTCTATATAAACGTTCAAATACAAAACTCAAACCCTTTCTCAAGGCATACTTAGTATCTACACTGTAACGCCCTAAAAAAAAAAATATTAATTATTAAATATTATTATTTTATTATTATTATTATTATTATTATTAATAAAACAAAAAAGGAAAAGGGGCAGCCCCCCCCCTCTCTCCTTCCCCGCGCGACAGCCCTCCCCCCCTCCATTTTTTTTTCTTCTTCTCTTCCTCTTCTACTTACCCTAGATCCAGCCGCCGCCGTCCGCCTAAGGACTGTCGCCGTCCGTGTCTCTGTCTTCCAAAACCAAGCCGCAAGCTTCGCGCACAGCCCGTCGGCGTAGGTCACGCCCCACCATCTCCCCGCTCACGCAGTAGGCGTCGCGCGCGTCGGTCAACAATCGACGAGTCGGTCCCTGTTCACGAATCGCCTCCAGCCGTCACACGCGAGCCGACGCACCCCTCACACTTCGCGACCGACCCAGCCAAACCCAACCGAGCCCAACCGAAAACAACCAAAACGCCCCCCCTTTCTTCAGATCTGTCCGCCGTTCCTCCGTCCGCCGCCGCCTGCTTCCGTCCCAGCCTTTCCGACGAAGCCCAGCAGCGAACCTCCCAGCCACCGCTACGCCCCGTCTGTCAGTCGAAATCGCCCCCTTCCTCAGATCCGTTCTTCGTACGCCGGGCTTTCCTCGGTTCCGACGTCCGACGAACCCGTCGCCGCTGCCCTCCTTGCGCGCAGCCGATCCATTTAGCTACGATCGGAGCTCCGCCGCTGCATTTCTGTCGACATTAGTCGACCGATAGCTACTGCCGCTGTTTGTTGTAAGTTGGTTTTGGTAAGGATGAAATTGATGAATTTGAGGATCTACATTGAAATTTCGAATTTGTTGATGTTGTTAAATTGGTTGCTTGGATGTTCGATCTTAGGTTGAGGGTGACGCTTGAAGTCGTTGGGTTCACAACAATTATTGGACTTAATTGGTGCTTGGTTCGTGAACTTGGGTAAGTTGTGAAACATCACATTGAGTTGATTTTTAAATGAATTATGTGTTGGAGAAAATGTTGAGTACTTATCTTAATGTTAGGTTGTTCGCGGTTTACAAATTCGATCAAGAAAAATTTAGTAATCCTTAAGGTAAGGGATTTTCTACAGGACTCAATAACAAGAATTAAGATGTATTGACTATATGGACTGAATGTTATATCTGGACTGAGTAGGGATGACGTTTATGATGTTTGTTTGGGTGTGGACTGAAAGTTTAACGTATATTGTGCTTGACTGAATGAAACTTATATATGTATGTATGGATTGACGTGGACTTGTTATCTAGCGTACGTTGTGACTGCTGGGTTATTTATGTTGATGACTGATGTAGTGATATGTTTGACTGTCCTTCGGTGAAATTTGGATAATATGGTCGTTCGAGGTTAAATGGGGAGCTTATGTGATAAGGAAATTTGACTGTATTGAGCATGACTGTTAAGATGTTTAGAAGGGACTGAGGGGATAAATTATTAGTTTCCTAGTGGATAGTTACCCTGCGGGTGTCCTTCGGGATCATCCCCTTTATGTGCATCCTTCGGGAGCACTAGACTGATATGTGCATCATTCGGGAGCACTAGACTGATATGTGCATCCTTCGGGAGCACTAGACTGATATGTGCATCCTTCGGGAGCACTAGACTGATATGTGCATCCTACGGGATCACAAGACTGTGACTGTGCAGGGTACACCATAGGATGCTAATAATTTATTTTTTCCCGAACGGGACCAGTAGTGGGTCCCTTACTGAGTATATTAATACTCACCCTTTTTATGTTTAACTTTTCAGGCAAAGGTAACACGAGGGGCAGACCGACGAGGGACAAGAACGACTCGTGAATTGCCATAGGGGACTGTTTTTAAACTGCTTCCGCTGACGGTTTGAAAGTATTTTGATTTAACTAAGTCTACAAATAGTTAAATTTTTTGTAAACAGCATTTGAAATTTTGTATTTTTGAAATAGGGCCCGATTAAAATTTCCCTTCGTTTTCTTACGGTTTCAACTGAATCTTGCTGTGTCTTTTGTCAACAAACGGTTTTGCGTCAAATTGACGACTTTGACGGTCAGTCCGAAAAGTCTGGGTCGTCACATACACAAATTGCATGGACCAACTGTATATAATAACAAAAGAAAAATCTAGATAGCAAAGATATCAGTTTGGCAGGGGTAGGTCAAGTTCAAAGACAACGATCACTACCTAAAAAATGAAATGCATTTTGAAAACGTAAAGATGGAAACCTCGTGACTTACTAACTTCATATAAATGATAAAGCATGCTTGTAAAAGTACTTTGAACAAGAAAACTTAGCACAACCCTTTCTTCATTTCTCTAATACCCATCTAGCTACGTTGTAGTAAGGCACACGATACTCTCAACATATTCGCTACTATGGAGTAAACTCAACACCAGCAACAACAATCTCTTAATGTGCACATAGTAATTAACTACCCCAAAGGGATAAGCACCCCAACATGCGCCCCATATTTAGTTTAAGTGAAATTGATTCAATTTTCACTGCACATGTCAATGTTTCCATCATATACAAATGTTTAGTTTAAGTGAAAAAAAAAATACAAAAAACTAGAGCATACATCAAATATATACCCAAATATTTCTCACTTGTTCTACTTCACAAAACCCGTAATCCTAAATGGACTAGATCACCTTCAAACATTTTAGTCGTAAGGATATTTCTAAATGAATTAGCTTGGTAGTCTGTCGAGGCAATCTGCATGACTATTAATAATGGAATAGTCATTTTAATTGAAAAAATAGTTACAAGCACTATTAAAACTTAATAAATATATAACTTAAAAGAAACTAATACTAAAATTAATGAATTCATATTTAGGAAATAATTTTAAATAAAAAATTATTTGAAATAGTTTGAAAAATATAAATAATATATGATATAGAGATTTCCCTACGACTCACTAACCGAAACAGAATATTAGATATTTAGCAAAAATTTTCTATCTAATAAATTTGAAGAAGGAATAAAAATATGAAAGAAGAGATAATAGAAGGAAGAACAAGAGTCATCGAATAAGTTGGTAGAAAAAAAACAGCAAACAAGATCTAATAATTCTCAAAAGTAAAGATGAGGTATGTTTCTAATTTCTACCAGGATTCTGGAAACCAGAAAACTAAAGTTTTTTGCACAACATGAAACAAAAAACATAATGGATGGATCATCGATAGCATAACATATACGTGGTACCAATAGAAATACAAAGAAAAGAGAAAGAGATGAAGTTAGAATTCTTCTCAACTTTAATCTTGTTATAAATTAAATTCTTGTTTATGAACCACAAGAGTTTTAGAAAAACATATCGTCACCTTTTAATAATGGGAGGGGGATTTTGGTTTTGAGAATAGTTATTAAAGGTGACAAAATCTTGCGGTCAAGCAATATTTTGCATTTACACCCTCTAAGATTTTTGAACTCCACAACTTGCGTGAAACATGTTTAAAAATGGGGAAGATAAGACACTAATTTTCTTATTGCTTTGAACTTTAGTTAATTAAATAAATCAAATGTTTTATCTTAAAAAAATCCTTTCATCTCTACACTAAGTTCAAATAAAACTAATGTTTTGGTATTTTAAAAAAATCTAAATAAACCAAATCTTTATTATTTTTTAAAAGTTGTCGATGAGATAGGATATATTCGAAAAAATGTAAATAAAACAAATCAAATTGGTTAATGATATATTTTCGGTCAAATCAAATCAAAGTAATTTTTGCTTAATAAAAAAACCTTTTGACATCTTAAAAGGAATCAAAACAAATTATGTCTTTTCATGAAGGCTAATTTTCATAAATATAATAACAAATATTTCGTCTAACAAAATAAAAAAGCTCGTTAAACTGGTCATTCTTTTAAATTATTTCAGATTTGTCATTTCTTTTCATCGTCTTTATTCTCTTTCTCTTCTGTGATTTTTTTTCTCTCTATCGTCTTTCTTTTCTTCTTCCGCCATTTTTATTTTATTTTTTTCTTCAAACTGTTATTTGGGTTCATGATCGCGTACTAAATATAAAAGATATTTTTTTATTATTATTTTTAAACGTTGTTCAAGATCGTCTACCAAATGTAAAGGACTTTGAAAAAAAATGTCGTCGTTCGTTTAGATTTGGGTAGTCAAATTTAAACGATCGCGTACCAAATATAAACAATCACTACTAGAAATTTGAATTTTAACGACATAAAATTTGCGCCATAAAAACTTTCAACGACGTAATTTTCACTTCATTCAAGCTAGTGTCAAGAAAGGCTATTTAACAACACTTTGAAAAACGTGTCATTAAATATGCTTAGATGACATCAAAATTGGGTCACTAATACCTTTACCTTGACACAATAAATATGTTACTATTATCTATAACTTGACACTAATATATTGTCGTCAATACCCTTACATTGACGCTTTAGATGTCCCATTGTTACCTATACCTTGACACCAATATATTGTCATTCTTATCATTACATTGGATGTTTCAAATGTGTCACCGTTATCTATACATTGAGACAACTATATTGTCATTAATACCCTAACATTAATGCTTTAAATGTGTCACCGTTATCTATCACTTGACACAATTATATTGTCTTTAATACCCTTACATTAACACCTTAAATGTGTCACTGTTATCCATACCTTGACACGATTTTATTGTCATTAATACTCTTACATTAACATTTTAAATGTGTCACCTTAGCTTTATCTATAACTCGACACCAATATATTGTCATGTTTGAATGTTTCGTTACACATAATTCTTGTCAAGCAATGTGCTTTGATGACACTATTTCTATTTAATAAAGGCTTATATGTCGACATTTGTTTGACGTCGTTATTTTTCAATTCACAACACATATTTATCCTTTAACAAAAAAAATTAAGTACTAAATTTCAACACTACCCACATATGTAAGGCCAGTCAATTTTTTTTGTTGATAATAAAAAAATGTAAATTAAATTGTTGGTAAAGGTTTTACAATAACCCAACAAATAAATTAATTGTAATACATGTATGTGTGACCTAATCTAATCAGACTAACTCATAAATGGATTTGATCGAACTCATGGTTCATGGATTCTTCAACTACCTACAAATTTAAAGAAAATGAACCTTAATTAACATTCATTAAGTAAGTGAAAGCAGGTTTCACCTTCTTAATAAGCACACACAAATGAACTTTTCAAAAGAAGTAAGGTAAAAATAAAAGACGATATATAATTGAAGTTTGAAATGTCACTTGCATTATACAACAAACAATATTTATCACATAAAGAAATACGATAGAACTCAAAGACACCAAAAAAGATATGATATAAGAGAACATAACTTGAGGTTTTTCAAGCCCTAATAAAAAAACAAAAAGAAAAAATATAATCAAACAAATGTCACTTGCATTTAATACACAACTAAGCTCTAAATAAAACTTTACAAACAAAATCCATAACATAGACCTCTCGATCAGCAAAGGGAAAACAAACACATGAGACTTAAATGATGAAGACCTAATAGCAGCAGGCAAAGATTCAATGTAACACCTCTTTATAACATGACTAGTTAATTACCTTCATAAAATTTTAGAGAGCTACCACATGTGGTGCACTGATAAGATGGATTTGAAAGTCCCAACTTAGGTTAAGATACGTCACTGGCTGCGTCAACAAACTGTAATTACTCATTTTACATCAATAAATTAAAAAATATTTTCATATTAGAATATAAAAATCAAATCTTGTATAGCATCACGACACTGTACAAAATTAAAGGCACATATAAACTCACAAGTTTAAAGTCACCTTCAATTTTTTTATCCAACTACAATACTTTTTATATATAAAACAAAAATGAAAATTTACTTTCCTTACAAACACTAATAGACTAAAAGTTAAGATAAATGTAGGGGCAAAAGAAGAACAAGACAAGTGTTCACCTTCCAATAACTAAATTTTGTTTTTCATCTTTACTCTTATGATTTAGAGTGTTGGTTGTGCTTAAAGAGATGTGAGTCAAGATCTTGCTACAACATTGCTTCCCAACCAAAAATGTTGGAATTAAATAGAAGTTTGCTATCATATACGAGCAAATGTGATGCCAACTAAATATCAACCCTAAAGAGAGATGTGATTAGGTATTTTTCTATCTATATACACAAACACAAAATGATCATGCATGCAAGAGTTGGTTTGTCCCATATATGCTAGAAAAAATGTTCTTCCCTAGATATTCTTCTCCTTAAGTGAATCTCCAAAGTCATTTCAGTATTAAGGCATTGTTATTTTGTTGAAAAGCTCTCCAATCCCCAGTCCTCCATGAGACAAAAAGTGGTTCTTCTTTTTGAATTTTATTGAATGAGTGATTGAACTTTTATTGAGGAAAAATGATATAACACACGGACATCTAGAACATAAAGCCCACAAAAAGAAGGCAAAGTACACAGAGGAAGCAATCAAGGTGATCAATACCGTGTTAATTACACAAACATCCAGGTTATTCCAAAATTTAAAAGCCCTACTGGCCTATAGTGCACCCAACACAAGAACCCATTACAAACAAACCCTGGCGCTAAACTTTATCATTCTACATCATATAATAACTTATTTTTCTTGAAAATTATTACTTCCTAAAGTAGTATATGAGGTTTATATATCAAAATTAAAATACTCACTATATCTTGTTGATTTGAGACACTAAATGTAACGCCCTTGAAGAAAAAAAAAAAAAAAAGTTAATAATAAAATAATATTATTTTATTATTAAATATTATTATTAAATAATTATATTTTTTCTTTTCTTTTTTTTTTTTTTTCTTTTTTTTTCCTTTTCTTTCTTCCTCCCCCCCCGTGCTGCCCCCCCCCCCCCTCCATTTTTCTTCTTCTCCTTCTTCCTCTTCTCCCAGCCGGCCGCCACCCCCCCTGTTCTCCTTTCCGTTCCGGTGAAGCCCAGGTGGCCGCACCACCGCGCGCCGCGCCGCGCCTCTGTTCGCGAAGTCCCACCGCACACAGCCGCACGCCGACGCCCGGATCTGCAAGCCAGCCGCCCCTCTTCAGATCTGCGCCTCCTTCCGTTTCTCCTTCCCTTCCGACGAAGCCGCCAGCACGCAGCCGGCCGCCGCCCAGATCTGCACGCAACCGATCGTCCCAGCTGCAGCCTCGCTGTCGTGCGTCCGCAGCCGCAGCCAACCCGTGGCCGCCGGGTTCCGTCCGTGAGACCACCACCGCGCGCCCCTTTTCTTTCCGTTTCCGTCCAACCGAGCTCAGCCGAAACGCCGAACCCCCTCCTCCTGCTCAGATCTACCTCCCGGCGTCTCCACTCGCCGGCGCCGCGTCTCCACGCGCCGCCGCCGTGACTTCCAGCCACGTCACCCATTTTTCCAGCCGCGAATTTGAAACCGACCGTCGACCGACCCATAC